>OX377619.1:110573358-110803928 GCA_947397865.1 Polietes domitor
AGCACTGCCGACACATTGCGGGATCTACATTGTTTTTTGTCATTTCAAAAATATTGCGTTGCAGGAATGGCTCCAAAAAAAAAACCAAACTACGTTGCAATTGCAATTACTCAATGCGAAGCTGGAAAGAGTTATAGAGATATTGCCAAATTATTAAAGTCATGATACTATTCAAAGTATAATTCAACAAGACAAGCAACCGAAAAATATTTAATGATACTGATGAACGATGGATTGTACGAAAAGTGAAGGCAGATCCAAAATTGAAGTTGAAAATAATTTGGGAAAGAAGGCTAATGCAGAAACAATTTGCAGAATACTCCGAACAAATAGATTGAATGGTCGAGTAGCCCGTAAGAAGCCATACTTATCAAAAAAATATAGCGCTTCGAAAAAATCGTAAAAGACTATGAAAGCAAGGATTTGAATATAGATAAATGGATGTACCTCGACCTTAAAAATAACGTTAAAGAAAGTGCCACGAAATTGGGTATTCAGGACACATTTAAATTTTACCAAGACAATGTCCCAAAGCACACGCCACATATAGTAAGAGAATGGTTACTCTATAATTGCCCAAGGGTCATTAAAACTCCACCCCAATCACCACATTTGAATGTCATTGAAAATTTGTGGCATATTTTAACTCAAGGTAAGAAAACACAACATCACAAACAAAGAGACGCTCAAAAATGCTCTAGCAGAGGAATGGTCCGAAATCAGCACCGACTACACTGAAAAATTGGTGCGATCAATGGGAAACCGTTTGAAGGATGTCATCAAACAAAAAGGACTCCGAACTAAGTACTAACATGATTATTAGTATTAATAATATTAATAATTTTTGTTAGTGTATGATTTTCAGTGTGAGATCCAAATATTGAATATTATTTTCTTTTATTTTTTATTTTTGAAATGAATACTTTTCAATGTTTTTTTATTTTTAAATAACTAAAGGGTGGTTAAATTTTAAGGGCCGATGTTGATTTTGAAGAAAACACAAATAATTGTCATTTCTTTTTATTACGATAATATTGGTATGGGGTTGAATTATGTATGGAACAAAATATCGGCCAAATGGCCGCCGCGACGTCGGCGGCACACCTCCAACCGATGATCCAAATTTTCGATGACGCTGAGGCATAATTGAGGTTTTATGCCGTTAATGTGCCGAATTATCTCATCCTTTAGCTCTTGAATAGTTGCTGGCTTATCGACGTACACCTTCTCTTTCAAATAACCCCAAAAAAAAAGTCCAACGGTGTCAAATCACATGATCTTGGCGGCAAATTGACATCGCCACAACGTGAGATAACACGGCCATTGAATTTGTCAAGCAAAAGAGCCACTGTTTCGTTAGCTGTGTGGTAAGTGGCACCGTCCTGTTGAAACCACATTTCGTCCACCTCCATCTCTTCCAATTAGGACCATGGTTTGGTTTGGTTTAAAGGACCAGAATGCTCCTGCACTCTGAACACTCGGAGACCCAGTTGGGTCCATTGTGCAAATCCTTAGGACCATAAAAAGTTCGTTATCATCTCACGATGGCGAAGACCATTCACAGTAACTGCCTGACCAGCTTCATTTTGGAAAAAATACGGCCGATGATGCCGCCAGTCCATAAACCGGACCAAACAGTCACTCTTTGTCGGTGCATTGGTTTTTCGACAATCACTCTTGGATTATCATTCGCCCAAATGCGGCAATTCTGCTTATTGACGAATCACTGAGGTGAAAATGTGCCTCATCACTGAAGATGTTTTTTTTTTTTCGAAAAATGTTCATCCACTGGTGCCATTTCTTGCCACCATTTTGACCATTGACGACGTTAGTTCTTGAGTCAATTGCACCTTGTAAGCGTGTAAATGCAAGTATTTATGCATAATGATCATCAACGACGAACGTCAGAGGCGCAATTGTTGGACACGACGACGAGTTGATGTGGAAGGCACACTATCCCGAAAAGCAGCAATATTTTCTGCAGTACGAGCATGCACTGGTGTTTTCACATCTCTTTTTGTACGATTTTTCCGATTGTACGCACATTTGGACGATTAAATTGACCGAAAAAATCACGAACGCCCATTTTCATAACAAGCCTGAATAACTTTAACGCGTTGCTCGATTGTGTATTGAGAATTGTCAAATGAAATGCAGAAAAAAACTTTACGTTTAGGTGTGGTACACATTCAACATCCGCCGTTACAACTTAACTACCCTCTACATGACCTATTTGAAATAAAAATTGTTTTTAAACATTGTTTTATTTTTTATACGCCTTTGTAGATATAAAATACCATTGTATGATTTTCACTGTGACTTACTTTATATATCAAGAGTTGCTGGAAAAAACTCTGCTCACAGTTTTTCGGATGAATGAACATTGACCAACTTATTGGCTACTGGGATGACCTTATATTCTGCTATGGAACTGAAAATAGGCTTCATTATAAGATTTGTGATAGCTTCCACCATGTTTTGGTTTCACTTTACTTTTTGAAATCACCTAGTAAAAAGTAGGTGTGATGACTTCCACCTCGAAATGAATGATCAACAATTTATATTTTGTGTGCAAAAATATGTTTGATTTCAAAGTTGAACTTGCCATTACTGGCTTAAGAAAAATGACAAACTTGATGCGAAAGTCGAAGTCATCACACCTATTTCGTGATATTCTTCCTCTTTCACCGAAAAGCGAAAGCCATCACACATTCGTATAATGACTGACCTAAAGATTATCGAACCTCTCTCAGAACTTCGTGAAAATACAAGATTTCGGTAAAGACACGTGCAAGCAATTCCGTAATTATAACCCAGATCCCACGTGTAAGCCTAAACATTGTACTATACATTTTAACGAGTGGAGAAGAAGTTCAGTGCAACCAGGCGTTTGATTTGCATTTTTCCGTACTTTTTATTTCCCGGGAAACGGGAATTATTTTTTGTATTTCCCGGGACAGCACGGGATCAATGCATTTATGGCATCATCAGATATTTCATATTTTATTGGAAAATGTGGACGCGACGGAGAACGTCAACAGATTCAAGCTTAAAAGTCAGTAGATCATTAAATAAAATGTTTAAGTTGCCTGTTCTATGTCCTGTCGCGTCAAAAACATTAAATTCTTTTTTTAGGCAGCTATCTTTACTTTTCTAATTACTTGCGTTTTCTACAGTATCCCAGCAAAAAAAATTGGTTGTACTTACGTAGGAAGCACATTTATTCGCATCTTAAAATCCAAATGTGAATTTTTGCCGTTTTTGAGGAAGTTCTTTTATTATATGTTAATTTTCCGTAACATTTTATGAATAGCATTTTCACAAACGGAATGGGGTCACAAAGGTAAGGTGTCCGCTTTGCACCCAGAAGGTCACGGGTTTGAATCGTGGCTCGGGGAAAAACTTTTTTATATTTTTTATTACTTTTATAAATAAACAATGCTTAATTTTGTATAATTTTAACAATTTAAAAATGTTTGCTTAAATAATACAAATTTATAGTTTTTTTAATGTACTTAAAAATTTCATATTTTTATTAATTATTAATACTACATAAGATCAGTAAAATTAAGTAGTGTCAATTTATTTAAAACTAAATTTAATTAGTATTTATTATATATTAGTTCATATTAAATAAATTTGTTGTTAAGTTCCATCTTGTCAGTTCTACCGAACTAAATGATTTGTTTTAGTTATTCGCCACTCACAACAGAGGATAGCTGAGATGGTTAGAGCAGCCAGAAGGTCCGCTGTTTTTCCCCCTGTAGCGGCGGATTTTTTAAAACAGAAATGGAAACAAGCGAAAAAGTGGTTCTTTTTTCAACACTTTAAAATAACTTTTAAGTCTTTCAATATAAAGGACACCCCTCCTATAACAACTCCATGTTAAATTCATTGGTGAAGATTCCAATTTTCACTACTTCCGAATCACAATATGAACACCTTTTCACTTCATTGGGTGCACTCTTTTTGCTGGGATTGTTTACAATGCCTGTCGTATTGACAGGAAAAATCCGAAAAAGTGGATTTGTTGTCATCCAACAAATTATTGTTCAATATTTTTATTATTATTTATTTATTATATTTATAGTGGAAATGAGGAAAAATATGTCAAGAAATATGTACAAGTTTCTACAGAATTCCCGTACGAATTTCCCGGGATACGGGAAATGAAAAATATGCGAATTCCCGGGAATTTTCCCGCGGGAAATCCCAGGATGCAAACCCTAAATCTAATCAAACAAAAGAAGAGAGGACACCTTAGAATTAAGTCTAAATATCGAGCAAGTTACTGAATTTGGAAGAATAAATACATATGTTGGTTTAAATAATTCTCTACTATTTTTCCCAGACATGATATAATCAGTCATCGATAGAGATATAACTAATGAGATGAGCCAAGTAAGTACAAAGTACAATCAAGACAGTTGTGATATATATAGGTGTGTCTTATTTGAATTTTAATAACTTGCAAGCAAAACCAGTATATATATAGTTATGGATACATATTCCTCGTTAGTAGCAATTGTGAAATTTTCAAAGTCCCTCTCTCTCTTTCCAAAAGTTCCACCTGCATAAGTTCCCCTTTTATTCGCTATATATATGCATACGGCTAAAATGTGGTTTCTTTTCAACTGCAGCAAAGTGTTGGATACCCATGGACAGTGTCCGGACTTCAATCCCATAGAAAATGTATGGGCCTATTTGAAAAAGAAGGTGGCTAAAAGACATCCAAAGTCGATCAGAGCTCAAACCAATCTGTTACGAGACTTTACGCATTGCACCGCTGTGAGGCTCCGCCAGCCAGCTCATCAGAACCGGTGCGAATTCCTAACCCGCCTACACAATTGAGGTCCGTACAACAAAAAGAAAATAACATTCTCTACTAATCAGACGCTAAAAAGTATTGTTATTTTCTCCCACCTAGCCGTCAATACTGACTCGGGTTATTTGCTGAGATCGCTGTCCTTCCCAACTGAGATGACCTTTTTCAAACCTTGGTTGCCCATAGAATGTCCACCGCCCAAGCCATCATACCTGATTTAAAAATAAATGTATTTAACATTTAAACATACATTAAATAGTGGCTTATCATATTTGCCTTGTAAAACTAAATAAATACTTAAGAAATAAAATTGTTCTAAAAACTAAAAAAACCTTAAATTAGTTGTATAAAATGTAAAGAGCTATTAAGAGCTAAAAAGAGTTCCAATTTGAACTCGAAACGCTTTCCCTCATTCCCTTTCCTTATCATTACCTTAAGAGCTCTGTGGACAGAAGAGATAGTTTACTATGGGCAAATTTGCCCAGAACTACAAAAAAAAAAACTACATACTAATTATGCCTAGTTAGATCCTTTACATTGATTTGTATGACTATCTCTAAATTTAAACATTAATTGTACTCCTGGACTTTACAAACTTTGTTTATTAACGATTGTTCACTGCTTTCATTTCATTCTTTTGAGCCTCAAAATAGGCTAAAATTTCCACACCGACAATAAAACTCAAAAAATCGCTCTTAGCATCAGCTCCATCTGTAGTTATATCAGGACGAAAAAAGGTTCGAATATACATATAATTTGTCCAAAAATATTATAAGCATCAGCTTTAATCTGTCTTCCATCCTGTGTTTTTCATATACAGTGGTAGTCCTGCACACACGAACAAACTGTTGCCTGTTACAGCCGAAACAAAAAACAAACGGATTACCATTGAATTTACCTTGACCTTGACCTTGGCGAAAGAAATTCTTTCTACTTTCACTTTTTGCCGACCATACTAATAAAAAGAGGTAAGACTAAGACTACTTACGGTAATCAAGGTATCCATAAACGTAAAAAACAGTGACTTTTGTTTCAAATACAACCCTGGTCCTAATAAATTATATACTAATCCACGCAGTGTGGATCATAGCCACATACTCTGCACTGGCTGTCAGTCCATAAACCCTGCCAAATGAAGAAGAAGACTGTCTCTCCCTAACAGCCAGACCAACAGGCAGAACAAAACAGCGAACCACCACAAAAAAAAAACAAATTTTGCCCAAAATACAAGTCACATTATAAAAAGAACAAAACTACGGCGAAAGAAATTAATAATGCCGCCGCTACAAATCGTCTTGTCAACGACGCTACCGAAAGAGCAGTTTCATTAATAGACGACTATAACAATGTGCTGTGCCGTAACATTTGGTACTTTTGACTACCCTAGAGTGGAGGGAGCAAATATTATACAAATTACGTACACTCACCCCACCACCGCCATTTTTTTGGTTCATTCATTTTTTTCCGAACCTCACAAAATAGGGAGTTCTATCGTATCCAAATCGAACTCCTAAAATTCCCATACAACACTATCCCACCCCTAATGCACATGGACACTGACAGGAAAGCGGATTGAGGATCCTCTATATCGTTCTACTTCCTTATATCCAAAGTTTCAACGAGCTCGATTTTCCCTAATTGCAATTTCTTGATTCCACCTACAACCTAAATGCCATTTTGATAGGAAAAGTTGTAATATTGAAGATCCAATATGTTTCAGAGTGGAATGTACACTAGGGTGATGACTTTTATACAACCTCGTTTCCCTGTATCATATTTAGATGAGTTTTTATTTAAGATTAGATAAAATCTTACATATAAGGTGATTCGACAAAAAACCTCACGCACAAAATGATTTTAAAATTTTTATTTATCAGCGTTTTGGGCAATTTTTTGAAGTCACTGTAAGCAAATATATAATTGAACACAAGCTTTAGAGCCACATGTATGTAACATTACATAGGATCATCAAACACAATGTTAAATATTAATGTTGTCATTGGAGAGGGTGAATCTCAGTGGGAGGTTGACCTTGTTCCGGCAGGAGTTGTATAAGTCTTGCATAGCTTTGATCGCACGCTCACAGCACTGTTTGCTTCGGGCAATGTTGATTCGAGATTCGTCTGTTTTCCAGTGGATTTTCAAGCATTTGAGAGCTGTTGGGTAGGCATTCAGAGCTACAGATAGTTCTTCAAAATCTTCAGCGCGGAACAATTGACTATTGAACCAATGATCAACCCAAGAGTAAGAAATGAATGAACAGATTTTACGCAACCTGTTCCGGGTTTCAGGCATCAGAAAAACGCAAGAAGAGCTAGAATGGCACGAGAGTTCCAGCGTGCTTTGGAGATGTTTGTGATCTGCTTAAACGAGTGAGGTGGAAGAGAAACTTCATGACGTCTCTCCAGCCGCCTGTTTCCTTAATCTCAGTTTTACCATTGCTGAAGGCTGCTTTCAATTGATCATAATTGCCCATGAAATCCTGCACAATGAAGTACTCGATGTTTGGTGATTTAGTCGAACCATTGAGCTAATCGTCCATGATGAACTTATGTTTGGGGTGACCTTTCTCTTCGAACATTTGCTGCAGTCGAACTACAACGCCTGTCTTTTTGTCGGTATTCACGCTTGTTGTATCGGCAACAATCATCACAATTGATCTCCATACGTTGAACTCATCTTACACATTCTGGAGTCCTTCTGCGATTGTTTGAGCTTTCCCATCTTTCAATTTGAGCGCAGTCAACATAATTTCTTAAGATTCATTCTTGAGGACCACGGCCTGATATTCAAAACTCTCAATGTGTTTGCCGTCAAAGTACATGATCCACTTCTCCAGATAAAGCGTGCTTATCAAGTACTTCTGCACCCGAACAGCTTCCTTGAAGATAGCCTTGTGGATTCCTGACTGACATGGGGTTGGGATTTCAATGCCCTCAGCGGAAAGCTGGTGGCACACAGATGCTGCTCTATGGGACAGCTTTGAGCTTGTAACAAGGCGTCTTGCAATGCCTGTTGGGTTATGCTTCCTTTTGCTCGTTGATGCTGGATGGATGACAATCCTCCCAAGGACTATCTGTACTGTTGTCGAATGAGTCCGTGCTACTTTCAGAACAATCAGGTAGCGCTGAGCTGGTAAGTGTGGACACAGTCGCTTCCATTACTTCTTTCGCTTGGATGGGTGGATGGTATTGGCACCACCAGGTTTGCCGCTGGAATACCCACAACCTTTGCTTTCAATTTGCAGTTTGTAGAGGTTCTCATTCTCTTTGCACATCCATTCTTTGCACATATATGTGGTTTCTGTAAAAAATCATCCCTAACTGGTAGCCAACGGAAAAACACACATCAATAAAAAATGCACTTTCCTTTCCCCCTTAAATTGAATGTAAACGGAGTAGCTACCATAAAAGAACCCGAAGACCAATTCAGCATAAATTTATGAGAGTTTCCTACCACAATCATAAAAATGGCATAACCTTTTGTTTCTCACTAATTTTCTTCAGTTCTGAGAATCATAAAAAAGTCGTCAATGTTTTTTTTCCAAAGAGATACTTTCGATTAAAAATGATACCTTCACTTTATTGTAAATAAAAACGAAAGATGTTTATCGATTTTTATGATCAATGTCTCATTTTGTGCATAGGTTATGTGACTTTTCGTGAAGTTATACGACTTGAGACTTTTTCCGTCTTGGATTTATAATTAAAAATTATTTTTTTTTACAAAAATATCATTTCGAAGTGGTTTGTGTGTGACCTTTTTCAATATTTAAATGGAATAAACGTTATTTCAGTCATTAATATGTAAAAGTTCATTCATTCGTGCAACAGGAAATAATTCGTAAGAAAAAATCAAAAAGTCTTCACCCTAATGTACACACCTAATAATTTTAGCTACAGCCGTTTTATTGGTATCGATTTCACTCCGTTTTAAATTTTGATCCTTAAAGTACGAATTTAGAAAAATTCGTACCTCTTTTCCTGCGTCTACGTAGACACACGAGTGCAAATACTGAATATCACGATTCTAGCTACAACCGTTTGATTGTAGCCAAATTTAATTTCATTTAGATCTTGATACTACGAATATCGGAAGATCTCTTTATTGTTCGCGTCACCGCAGTCAAAGAAGTGTACATTAGGGCGTACCTCAAAAAAAAAGTTCGCCGTACACCTTCGAATATGAAGTATTATTGAAAGGTAGTTTCAAAAAAAAAATTTTTATTTTTTTATGCCGAACGTAGGGGTCGCGCTTTTACATTTTTCTATATAACTTGTATTTATAAACGGATTTTAAAGTGTGATACATCGATGTTTTTGTCTCGACGAGGCCGATTTTTTTGTCTTTGAAGTCATTGAGCTCAAGCACCCCCTTCTGGTACTTACCCATCATTTCTCAGTTGCTACTACCCTAATGTACCACTCTAATAATCGAAAATTAAAGCTCGCATAAAATCATGAATCATGTTTGAGCTCAATGACTTCAAAGACAAAAAAATCGGACAAAAACATCGATGTATCACGCTTTAAAATCCGTTTATAAATGCAGAAGTTATATAGAAAAATGTAAAAGCGCGACCCCTACGTTCGGCATAAAAAAATAAAAAAAATTTTTTTGAAACTACCTTTCAATAATACTTCATATTCGAAGGTGTACGGCGAACTTTTTTTTTTACTTGTAACCTGGTACGCTCTAGTGTACATACCGAATTTCATTATTATAGCTGCCGTCTGGTTCAATATTCTAAAGATTATGGAGTACTTTCAGACCTTGTTAGGGAAAAAATTTTCCCTCTGGGCCGATTTCATCCACTTTCAATCCCAACCGATCTGCTACCATAAGACATCGATGAATATTTTAAGGTGTTACAAACGGAATGACAAAGTGATTATACCCGCATCCTTCGGTGGAAGGTATGAAGACGCCAATTAACACCATTTTACCCATAGTTTCAGGCGTATATCATTCGGTTCAGGTATGATATGGACTGTCGGACGGAGTAACCATCCGTTCAAAATATGATTTTGCATAAAAATCCGATGTCTAGTTTTTATTCTTAAATAATACCATAAATTGTAGGTAGAAGATGGAATATAAAATTGTATAATATAGCTGTAATATACATACCTAATGTCACCTTTCTCTGTGATTCTGTGAACTGTACCCAACTTTGGTAAATGTTCCACCATGCGGGGATTCCAACCACCATGGCCTTGTTGAAGCTTTACAAGAGCGTCAACATCCAAACACACCTTAACTCGATCACCGACGGAGAACATTGGTCTCACCGTCGGTACAACAGGTTGTTGTTCTTCTAATTGACCTATAGTTGATGAAAAGTAATCATATTAAGTTATATATTAGTGGCGTTTTTCAGGTTCTCTAATCAGAAAATTTTCAAGGAAATCTATATTTGTTTGGTTGGTATTAATTGACAACACTGATACGAAAATATAAATAAATGTTATACATATAAACACTCTATTTCCAGACGAGGTTGAGGCAAAATATTGCGAATTATATTGAGACCATCGCTATAATCGAACTCATGGTACGACCAGTAGTGTCGTAACACATCTGCAACAAGAGCTTTATTCTTTATGGTCAGCTGTCATTTTTGCAAAAAAAAAAAAATAAAAAAAAACACTACACCACTCCCAGCGTATATACCTGGGTTTAATTACTAAACCCAGGTGTTTCATGGGAGCAACTTTAAATTCATCTTTAGTCAAATTTAACGAATATGGTAATTAATACAATTTTCCCGCAGATATTCCGAGAAAAGTTAATATAACATGATCAAGATCCAATAACAAATACAGATCATACAGCGGTAATAGGATGAATCGGACGGACATTAGAAGGGAGCCTATAACAAAACTTGTGGCCTTTGCCAAAACTTGGGCATATACAGTTCTTCTTCACGGTAGGTATTCCTAGTTGAAATATATCATGATCTGAAATGATCATAAATTTGATCAATACCATGATGTAGTTTCTAGAGCTGTAATAGAGTAGAATTGGGCCCATTTGGGTTATACCAATGTAGATACACATAGATATAGAATTTGAACAAGTAAAATGTGGGTCATAGAGGGGTAATAATAAAAATGGGACCATTTGTAAGGGCACTACATTAAAAAGTGGGCCCATATATATCACTTTTAAAGTAGTTATTCTCAGTTGAAATATAACATGATCTGCAAAATTGTATCGAGATCCAATGTAGGATGTGGGCTAGAGCTATAATACTGTAGAAATTGAGGCCCAATTTGTATGGGGGTTATACCAGAATATGGACCCATATATATAACTTTCATAGTACGTAGTAATAATAAAAATGGGGGCCATTTGTAAATACATTAAATAGTGGACCCTTATATATCACTTTCAAAGTGGGTATTCTTTATTGAAATATAACATGATCTGCAAAATTTTATCAAGATTCAATTTAAGATGTGGGTTCTAGAGCGATAATAGTGTAAACTGGGGGCCTATTTGCATGGGGGCTATACCAAAACATTGACCCATATAGCTGGCTTTCAAAATAGGTGTTTCTATTCTAATGTAACATTGTGTGGCACATTTGATCAAGATCCGATATAAAATGTGCATTTTAGACCAGTAATACTGTAAATCTGAGGTACACTTGTCATTTGTCAAAACCTGGACCCATGTGGTCACTTTCCCGCAAGCTTTTTCTATTTCAAAATGAAAACTGTCCTGAAAATTTTGTCATGATCCCATGTAAAATATGTATTCTAGAGCAGTAATAGTGTAAATTATAGGGATAAATGTATGGAGACTATATCTAAATCTGAACCGATTTCCTCCAAATTCAATACCGATCGTCGTTGGGCCAACAAATAACTTCTGCCAAATTTCAAGATAATCGGACAACAAGTAGAAAGAAATACCTTTCTGAATAAGAACAAATAAAAAGGCGTTAAGTTCGGCTGGGCCGAATCTTATATACCCTCCGCTACGGAATGCATTCCATAGTATTATCGGTAGATTAGAAGCTGTCGACTTTACAAAGAAGTGAAGTATTTTGAAAATTGTGATATTTTTAATGCGCATTACTATATTTTTTACAATATCAAACTTTAAAGCATACTTATGCGCTCTGTTTTACATAAATTTCATGGCTACATTATTATAATATTAAAAGTCTACTAATATATGGGTTAAAATTCGTAAAGTGTTTCGGTATGGAGAGTCAGCATTTGCCTTCAAAATTGCCCTATAAATTCGCGATCCTGAGATATGACTGCTAATATTGGAAAATCTTGATTTTTGGATGTGGCTTTGGGATTGCATTTCGTGACATATAAATATTGTTTTAGAAAATAGATCATCTTAATGATTAGTACTTATATTTCACAATAAGCATTCAAAAATTAAAAAGCACATTGCATTCCTGAGATATCGCCATTTTAAAAAGTGACTGTAAGTAACATGTTTGAAAAATTCCAAATAATGTTGTTTATTTAGATTTATTTCGCACTAGTATTACTTACAATATTTGCAAATATTGCTTTGCCCGATTCTGAAAATGAAATCGGACGAAATGAATGAAATTAACTGTTGCAATTATTAAACGTGCCTCTAAAGTTTTGTATGTGCAGCATGCTCCTCAAATGTCGAATAATCCAAGATTTTTCAATATTAGCAGTCATATCTCAGGAACGCGAATTGTTATGACAATTCTGAAGCCAGATACGGACTCTCCATACCGAAATCTTTCGAAATTGAGTACCACTGCATCAAGCTGACTTGACCAGATAAATATTTTGGTCCATTGGGTAAAAATCAGTAGACGATTTCATTTATCTTTTTTCCCTAGATTTACTATATATATTGCTATCAAATTCCATCATTACGTCGTTCATTGATTTGTTTTATCTCAAGTTGTATGTTGGGAGTAAATATAAAAATGTGAAAAGTTCCACAGAAAAACCAACGTAACTTTTTATCATATAGAGAATACCAATTTTTTCGCCATTTGATTGCTGACTTAATGGGAAATATTTATGACAGAACAGTTTTATAAGCCCAGATAGAGAATGTAAAAATATATGCAATTTCTTCCGCGAATTTTAAATTTTTGGCAGAAATGCAGCGATTTTCGACTGACTGTATACATGTTAAAAGCGGCATTGGTTCTTAATACATATGCAAAAATTCAACCAGATCCGTTGGATAATTCGCGAGAAAATCACAAACCAAAAATGTATTTTTTTGCCAAACCTCAAAATCATATTGACGATATCTCCCGCGAAAATGAAAATTTTGCAAAAATATCCACTTTGTCTTTTTTATTTACCGTGCTCTACCGAAATATCCACTTTTTGTCAAAAAAAAGCTCGACCTTCCAAAAAACATGGACGCGCTTTACGAATTTTAACTCATATATATTATACTGCACTTGTAATCAAAAAGTGAACATGAGGGAGCAATCTTCAAAAATGTACTCTAATATAACACTGTGCAACATTTTTGAAGTCATTTCAAAATAACCATATACGGACACCGCTACATGATAAAAGACCAAAAAAAAAGACCCGTGTTTTTTTTTCCCCCAAAGTCATGCACTTTTTTTTTATGGGCCCCCAGAGATTTGAGGCCTCGGTGTAATTTTTGGAAAAAAGTGATCATATTCTCAGGCTCATATCTTGCAAACCGTTCGGAATTTTGATTTACTCTCTGAGGCAAAGTTCTAGCTCTTGTCATAAAGAACAAAAATTGTGAACATATAAAATCAAAAAAACTTCATCTTCAAGGTCAAAATCGCAAAAAACTTAAAAAAAAATCGATTTTTTTAACCTTTTTTCCCCTGTTCAGGTCCATAGGTAGCAAACGACGCTCACATTGAGGCAGTACACAGCGCGACGTCAACTTTGTTGTTGTTTGTTGAATGGCATCGATGATGTCGTGTGGGTAAGAAATACTGGAATAAACAATTTTTCACTTTTGCGGCTACCTAAGCGCTACCTAAACGGTGTTAAGAATAATTCCTAGGAAGTTCATATGTTCTAGAAGTTGTTTATTGAGATCTTAGGTACATTTTTGTAGTTGATTGTTTCCCTGAATTTTCAACGGTTTGCTACCTATGGACCTGAACAGGGGAAAAAAGGTTAAAAAAATCGATTTTTTTTTTTGAAGTTTTTTTGATTTTATATGTTCACAATTTTTGTTCTTTATGACAAGAGCTAGAACTTTTCCTCAGAGAGTAAATCAAAATTCCGAACGGTTTGCAAGATATGAGCCTGAGAATATGATCACTTTTTTCCAAAAATTACACCGAGGCCTCAAATCTCTGGGGGCCCATAAAAAAAAGTGCATGACTTTGGGGGAAAAAAAAACACGGGTCTTTTTTTTTGGTCTTTTATCATGTAGCGGTGTCCGTATATGGTTATTTTTTTTCGTGTTGCACTGTGTAATGTGTATTGTCAGTCGTCATTAGAGAGAAACATTTTCCCTCAGGGCCAATGTCTACCATTTGCGATTTCTTGATTCAGTTACAAAAAGAGAGACTGTATCATTTTGTATCAGAGATCAGTTATGTTTCGCGGCCATATTGGAATCCACTCATCTAATGTCATGATTCTATTTACATCCATTTGCTTGGTACCACTTTTATCGTTTTTTAAAATGCTGATCCTAAAAGTACGATTTTGGAGAAATACTCATATTGTGCATGTATACGAAGACAGATGAGTGTAACCACTGAATTTCGTGATTCTAGCTACAGTCGATTGCGTGGTACCAATTTTATCCCGTTTTGTTCCTAAATGTGCGAAAATCGCAAGATATTTTTATTTTCCGTGTCTACGATCTGTGTCTTATCAATATGAATAAAAATTAAATAACCTTCCGATTTGCCCTATTACCGTTCGAGAACCCATATGTATTTTACCACAACGCAATGATATAGCTCCCGCTTATATTACCTTACGATTGTCTAAATGCCACACCATATTCCACTTATTACTGCCAATCTTGGTGAAATTTGTCGATGCTACAAAGGGAGAGCTACAATCTAATGTAGGAGTAACATACTGCCACATATTTTCATCAAACATGTTGCATAGTGTAGTCCTCGCGTAAGTTCTTATTTATTAACTTTTTCCGAAAAACAAGTAGTGAAGACTTTTGGTTTAGCCTTATCTCCAATAATGAGAGTTTTTGATAGGTAACAGCGAAATAACAGAAAAAGGAGTTAAAGGCAGGATTAAGCATTCGTCTTTTTATTTACAAGTAAGATAAATTGTAAAGAGAAATGATGATGGTCATAATAAATGAGAAAACATCACGTATGCAAAACAGGTTTACTAATGTACAGGGTGACTGATGAAGGCTGAGTGAATTTGAGAGTGGCCTTTGAATTAAGAAAAAAAATGGGTGATTTTAGTTTTTTTTCGTTTGTATTTTTTTGGCTGTAATCAATTTTTGATTTGAACTGGGATATTGTGACCTGCTCAATACCATTTTGCATCTATATTTAATATAATGCAAATTTATTTACAAATGGCATGGTGACATTTATTACTTGGCTGCAGACTACCACGATTATGATTTCGACCATGTCAAAAGTCTTTTCAAGTGGCTTCGCAGCGACTTTTCAACATCAATCCCGGCCTCTATAAGGAGATGATTCTCACAAACGAACGAGAAGAACAACTCACATGCCGAATTTGCATTTAAAAAATCGTGATTGGGAAATGTGGCAAGAATTTGGATTGTACGCCGTTATAATACTTTCGGAGAGTTTAGACGAACGTTTGGCGGTACTTCTCCTATCATAATATAAAATAATAATAATAATATAAAAAGGACAATCATAATAAGGCCATCGAGGTCGTTTAGTTCGGACTATTGTTGCTGTAGCTGCTGCATTTGCATTTATTTCCTTGCATTTATTTCCTTGTAAAATCCAAATAACAAGCAAACTGAACGCCGCAGACTGGCCGATTCGATTGGAAATTAGTGAGATCAGTCAAATGGTGCATGCGGACGAAAACATGTAAAATTGCATTTTTATGTCTGACGAGGCCCATTTTGATCTAAATGTCAATGTTAACAAACAAATTTGTCGAATATCCACAGATAATGCATGAGACATCACTGCACCCAGCTCGGGTGGTGTGCATTTTCATCAAGCTGCATTGTTGAGTTTCTAAATGTAGCGATCTCTACATCCACACTCGTGGAAATCAAAATGCATACTGCCAAAATAACAAATATAAACAAAATCCAAAATCAGACTTTGACCTTAGAGTTATGGCCGACAACCCCGAAAAAACCATCTTTCTAACTCCTGAGTGATGTTAACCCTACCAGTCCGCTGGTACGTCTGCAGGCTTGGACCCCGATGTCAGGCCGCAGCAAATCAGTTATCCATCCGTCAGTCGTGAAAACTGAGTCACACACAGGCCAAAGAAAGTTACGAAATGTCGCTGCATTTACTAGCGCAGTAAAGGGGGTCCGACAAATCCGCCACTCCAAAGAAAATAAAACTGCTAAAAATGCCCGCAAAATTGTTGTTAGATGAGAACTTCTTACTGACAAACAGAAGGATTCTTTAAAATAAACCAAAGCTTTTCTTAAGTAACACTTGACAGCTCCTATTTCTATTACGGGCAAATCAAATAAAAGAGTAAAATCATCTAAGGATCCCCAGCCATTTAGAAAGGATAAGGGTCTCAGCATGGTTGGCTAAGCCCTTTTAGCGATGTAGGACTATAGTATCCTAAGCACAAGTGGATGATATTTCACTGGCGAAATGAGAGTCTGTGAAGGCAGATTTTGAAATAAATTTTGACGAAGAATCTCACAGTGATTTGATTCCAATATATTTATCATTCGGAGGAACTATTGAACAGAAAATTGAGGAACAAGAAGAATCCATTAAAGCTGAAAATGAACTTGATGGTCTCATTGAAAGAAACAAATCTATCGATATGCTTGACTAAACATATAGGAAGCCAATATATATGGAAAAGCTGAAGAAGGTGCGATACGTGAACGCAAATAATTCGAGAAAGCTGTAATCTCAACGAAATATTTTCGAAATAGTCGATATAAATGTAAGAGAAGTAATGAAAATATTTTTTTATGTTATAATTTTTTTATTAAATTTTTCTTGAACCCCTGACTGCTGTGACGCTGGTTGATATCATGGAAGGGATGATCGATCAGTGGCCCTGTACAGGGCTAAGTTGGACATAGTAACAAAGGATGAAATTCCGTCTCGTCCTAGACTCTCACGTGAATTTCAAAAGTCCTTACTGACCCGACTAACATCCTTGAACATATCGAGGCTTGCAACCAGAGACTTCCTACGAATAACTGGCAAATTTGGCACAGCCCACCATACTGATATAGTTACGAAATAATGTCCTTGAGGATCACCAGAGGATCTATCGTTGTATTTTACTTGTCATAAAGAACAAAAATTGTGAACATATAAAATCAAAAAAACTTCAAAAAAAAAAAAAATCGATTTTTTTAACCTTTTTTCCCCTGTTCAGGTCCATAGGTAGCAAACGACGCTCACATTGAGGCAGTACACAGCGCGACGTCAACTTTGTTGTTGTTTGTTGAATGGCATCGATGATGTCGTGTGGGTAAGAAATACTGGAATAAACAATTTTTCACTTTTGCGGCTACCTAAGCGCTACCTAAACGGTGTTAAGAATAATTCCTAGGAAGTTCATATGTTCTAGAAGTTGTTTATTGAGATCTTAGGTACATTTTTGTAGTTGATTGTTTCCCTGAATTTTCAACGGTTTGCTACCTATGGACCTGAACAGGGGAAAAAAGGTTAAAAAAATCGATTTTTTTTTTTTTGAAGTTTTTTTGATTTTATATGTTCACAATTTTTGTTCTTTATGACAAGAGCTAGAACTTTTCCTCAGAGAGTAAATCAAAATTCCGAACGGTTTGCAAGATATGAGCCTGAGAATATGATCACTTTTTTCCAAAAATTACACCGAGGCCTCAAATCTCTGGGGGCCCATAAAAAAAAGTGCATGACTTTGGGGGAAAAAAAAACACGGGTCTTTTTTTTTTGGTCTTTTATCATGTAGCGGTGTCCGTATATGGTTATTTTTTTTCGTGTTGCACTGTGTAATGTGTATTGTCAGTCGTCATTAGAGAGAAACATTTTCCCTCAGGGCCAATGTCTACCATTTGCGATTTCTTGATTCAGTTACAAAAAGAGAGACTGTATCATTTTGTATCAGAGATCAGTTATGTTTCGCGGCCATATTGGAATCCACTCATCTAATGTCATGATTCTATTTACATCCATTTGCTTGGTACCACTTTTATCGTTTTTTAAAATGCTGATCCTAAAAGTACGATTTTGGAGAAATACTCATATTGTGCATGTATACGAAGACAGATGAGTGTAACCACTGAATTTCGTGATTCTAGCTACAGTCGATTGCGTGGTACCAATTTTATCCCGTTTTGTTCCTAAATGTGCGAAAATCGCAAGATATTTTTATTTTCCGTGTCTACGATCTGTGTCTTATCAATATGAATAAAAATTAAATAACCTTCCGATTTGCCCTATTACCGTTCGAGAACCCATATGTATTTTACCACAACGCAATGATATAGCTCCCGCTTATATTACCTTACGATTGTCTAAATGCCACACCATATTCCACTTATTACTGCCAATCTTGGTGAAATTTGTCGATGCTACAAAGGGAGAGCTACAATCTAATGTAGGAGTAACATACTGCCACATATTTTCATCAAACATGTTGCATAGTGTAGTCCTCGCGTAAGTTCTTATTTATTAACTTTTTCCGAAAAACAAGTAGTGAAGACTTTTGGTTTAGCCTTATCTCCAATAATGAGAGTTTTTGATAGGTAACAGCGAAATAACAGAAAAAGGAGTGAAAGGCAGGATTAAGCATTCGTCTTTTTATTTACAAGTAAGATAAATTGTAAAGAGAAATGATGATGGTCATAATAAATGAGAAAACATCACGTATGCAAAACAGGTTTACTAATGTACAGGGTGACTGATGAAGGCTGAGTGAATTTGAGAGTGGCCTTTGAATTAAGAAAAAAAATGGGTGATTTTAGTTTTTTTTCGTTTGTATTTTTTTGGTCTGTAATCAATTTTTGATTTGAACTGGGATATTGTGACCTGCTCAATACCATTTTGCATCTATATTTAATATAATGCAAATTTATTTACAAATGGCATGGTGACATTTATTACTTGGCTGCAGACTACCACGATTATGATTTCGACCATGTCAAAAGTCTTTTCAAGTGGCTTCGCAGCGACTTTTCAACATCAATCCCGGCCTCTATAAGGAGATGATTCTCACAAACGAACGAGAAGAACAACTCACATGCCGAATTTGCATTTAAAAAATCGTGATTGGGAAATGTGGCAAGAATTTGGATTGTACGCCGTTATAATACTTTCGGAGAGTTTAGACGAACGTTTGGCGGTACTTCTCCTATCATAATATAAAATAATAATAATAATATAAAAAGGACAATCATAATAAGGCCATCGAGGTCGTTTAGTTCGGACTATTGTTGCTGTAGCTGCTGCATTTGCATTTATTTCCTTGCATTTATTTCCTTGTAAAATCCAAATAACAAGCAAACTGAACGCCGCAGACTGGCCGATTCGATTGGAAATTAGTGAGATCAGTCAAATGGTGCATGCGGACGAAAACATGTAAAATTGCATTTTTATGTCTGACGAGGCCCATTTTGATCTAAATGTCAATGTTAACAAACAAATTTGTCGAATATCCACAGATAATGCATGAGACATCACTGCACCCAGCTCGGGTGGTGTGCATTTTCATCAAGCTGCATTGTTGAGTTTCTAAATGTAGCGATCTCCACATCCACACTCGTGGAAATCAAAATGCATACTGCCAAAATAACAAATATAAACAAAATCCAAAATCAGACTTTGACCTTAGAGTTATGGCCGACAACCCCGAAAAAACCATCTTTCTAACTCCTGAGTGATGTTAACCCTACCAGTCCGCTGGTACGTCTGCAGGCTTGGACCCCGATGTCAGGCCGCAGCAAATCAGTTATCCATCCGTCAGTCGTGAAAACTGAGTCACACACAGGCCAAAGAAAGTTACGAAATGTCGCTGCATTTACTAGCGCAGTAAAGGGGGTCCGACAAATCCGCCACTCCAAAGAAAATAAAACTGCTAAAAATGCCCGCAAAATTGTTGTTAGATGAGAACTTCTTACTGACAAACAGAAGGATTCTTTAAAATAAACCAAAGCTTTTCTTAAGTAACACTTGACAGCTCCTATTTCTATTACGGGCAAATCAAATAAAAGAGTAAAATCATCTAAGGATCCCCAGCCATTTAGAAAGGATAAGGGTCTCAGCATGGTTGGCTAAGCCCTTTTAGCGATGTAGGACTATAGTATCCTAAGCACAAGTGGATGATATTTCACTGGCGAAATGAGAGTCTGTGAAGGCAGATTTTGAAATAAATTTTGACGAAGAATCTCACAGTGATTTGATTCCAATATATTTATCATTCGGAGGAACTATTGAACAGAAAATTGAGGAACAAGAAGAATCCATTAAAGCTGAAAATGAACTTGATGGTCTCATTGAAAGAAACAAATCTATCGATATGCTTGACTAAACATATAGGAAGCCAATATATATGGAAAAGCTGAAGAAGGTGCGATACGTGAACGCAAATAATTCGAGAAAGCTGTAATCTCAACGAAATATTTTCGAAATAGTCGATATAAATGTAAGAGAAGTAATGAAAATATTTTTTTATGTTATAATTTTTTTATCAAATTTTTCTTGAACCCCTGACTGCTGTGACGCTGGTTGATATCATGGAAGGGATGATCGATCAGTGGCCCTGTACAGGGCTAAGTTGGACATAGTAACAAAGGATGAAATTCCGTCTCGTCCTAGACTCTCACGTGAATTTCAAAAGTCCTTACTGACCCGACTAACATCCTAGAACATATCGAGGCTTGCAACCAGAGACTTCCTACGAATAACTGGCAAATTTGGCACAGCCCACCATACTGATATAGTTACGAAATAATGTCCTTGAGGATCACCAGAGGATCTATCGTTGTATTTTACTTTTGAGGGACCCCCTTGGCTGCACCATTCGAAGTAAATAGATGGTCATTTTATAACTTTCCTTGGTCTGTGTGACTAGTTGGCAAAGACCCACGTAGGGATAGCTTCGTTGTTGCGGCAAGACATCGGGTTCGAAGACTGCGGACTGGGTGGGTTAATACTGCTCAGAAAGAAGCAACATGGTTTCTCCGGGGTATTCGGGGCTGACTCTATGGTAAAAGTCTGATTTTTATTACTTATAATATTTATAGTTTTCATTTTGATTTTCACAAGTGTGACGGAGATAATGTCTACCGAATAAGCCCCAATGACTTGATGACTTTACGACCAAAACCAAAAAAAAAACGATGCACACAGTAGAACCACTGCAGAAAAAAGATCAGTAGAGAATCCAGGGAGACGTCAAAGGTCAAATCAATAGTAAAAAGCAAAAGAAGAAAATTATTTAAACGAGAATATTATTATATTATGGAGATATAGTGGCCAAAGTGACGGAGTATTCCTGAAATTCCAAGTTCGTCAGGTGCAGTGTGGTGTGGTATTGAGGAATATAAGAAATTGATTCCTGTGTTCAATTCATCGCAGCCGAATTCAATATTCACGCGACTGGGTTGATAATGTCGAAAGAGTTAAGAATATTTTTAAATGGGATGACAATACAACGATGTCTTATGCTGCCCTACGTTTGGAAGAGGCTGCTTCTTCCTGGTTTACGTCAGTTACGAAACTGATCTTTCATGGAGCAAATTTAACGAATTATTGGCAGATGCATTTCCCAGCGTAAAGGATGAAACCGGTGCCTATCTCAAACTAATGTGCCGGGATGTTTGCCCATTTGAGATTTTGTTGGTTCCGTGGTGGTTGCCCACGTTGAGCGGTTCTGTGGTGGTTGCCACATTCAGCGAGATTTTGTTGGTTCCGAGGTGGTTGCCCACGTTGAGCGGTTCTGTGGTGGTTTTCCACATTGAGCGAGATTTTGTTGGTTCCGTGGTGGTTGCCCACGTTGAGCGGTTCTGTGGTGGTTGCCCACGTTGAGCGGTTCTGTGGTGGTTGCCCACGTTGAGCGGTTCTGTGGTGGTTGCCCACATTGAGCGAGATGTTGTTGGTTCCGTGGTGGTTGCCCACGTTGAGCGAGATTATTTTGTGTTTTTATTATATGTAAATCAGAACGGATCTGACCCACATTCACCCCAGACGTTTCTATTTGAAATGTAAATATAATATGTGTTGCCAATTTTTAAGAAAATCGGTTAAAATATGTGGTCTCTAGAGCGAAATTTGTATGGGAGCTGTATATAAATTTGAACCGATCTGACTCACTTTCACCACAGATGTTTCTAGTTGAAATATAAGGTGTTGTGCAAAATTTGAAGCAAATTGAGTATATGGTAGCAACATTTGTATGAGGGCTATATCTAATCTGAACCGTTTCACTTAAAATTAATAGCGTTCGTCTGTGACCCGCAAAATTTACTTGTATCAATTTTTGATAGAATCGAACAATAATTGCTACCTGTGCTTTGATTACAAGAATATATGGGCGGACAGACAGACTGACATAGCTAAATCGACTCAGAAAGAGATTGTAAGCCGATCTGTATAATAAACGATGGGTCTACCTCGTTTCATTTTGGGTGTTGTAAACAAATGCACAAAGACATAATACCCTAGTGGAGGGTATAAATATACTTTTGTTCTCCTCTTTTCTGCGAATTTTTTGACGTTAAGTTTTTGGCTTTATTCAATGCAGTTTGTATTTTATGATTCATCCATTTTGGCAATTTAAGCTGAATTATATAAAATATAAAAGCTTAGGTATCTTCGGAAAGCTCTTGACGACTACTTTAGAACGATATGTTCTAAATGTAAAAATATAATTTATACTTGAGTATCCTTACATAACGCCATTTGGCCTTTTTTGCAAAATTTGTAAGACAATAGCCCACAATTTCCATAAAACCTGTCAACATTTCACGATGGGATCATCACGGGATCGGGATGGTCCCTTGAGGGCCAAAAAAAAGTTGTTGCAACCCTTAATCGTTAGGAAATCAGAATTAGCGATTAGTACCTTTCCTTTCAAACACAAATCGGACCAAAAATGTGGAAGTAAAGCAGATCTTATAAAGGAACAGTGACAAAACCTAAAACGCAGTAAACAAACTAAATATTAATTTAACTCAGGATCATCCATAATTGTTTGAATCTAACTGTCTGCTGTTTTAATTATTTCCATTAAATAATTGTCATTTCGACAGCAATAACGATTATAATTGTTGTAAACTAAGTACCAGGAACTCCATCATGGAACTTATGGAGCGTTTTACCGACACTATTAGCTGCAAAAAAAAATTTATTTAAAAAATCGAAGAGGAACTTTTCTGATTATTAAAAAATAATTTGAATTAGTCAGTTTTTTTAATTTTTGTTCTCCTTTTCGGACATGGACAATGTACTATACCGTTTTAAAGCAGTCGTCAAGAGCTTTTTGGTGATTCCTAAGCTTTTATAATCCGATGATGCATGCAGATAATAATTCGACTAAAAGTAATGTATCTATTTCTAGAAACACTGTAAATTGCCAACTTTGACGAATCACATACAAATACAAACTACGTTGAATAATTTTAACGTCAAAAAAATCGCAGCAACGTGCCAAATTTTATAAATCAGGAGGGGTCGGGTCCAAAATGTCCGTTTTTTGTGTCGTTTTTTTTGAATCACCCACATACGACTCGTATTTTTAGTTTAATACACCTTGTGAAAACTCTAACTATAGTTATTGAGTTGTAAAGAAACATGTTTTGTACAAGTTTCATATTATAAAAAATAAGAAGCCCGGGAATGTTAAATCCATTTCTCCACTAAATGTGTTCAAATGCAGATAACCATAAAATAGAAAACAGGCAAAAAGTAACACTAGACTGAACTTACCCAAAACTGGCATATGTTCTTTGTAGTAATATCCTCCTGTAGTTGCAACTATGTATTTTAGATCAACATTTCCTTTATGTCCCAAGCGATAAACATTTGTAGATCCGGTTGTCCAAGAAACATTCGCTACACTGCGGCAAGATTCATTATCCCATCCACGAATTTCCATAACACGTCCACTTTTTCCTAGATTAGAATACAAATAAATAAGTTAATTGCTTTAAAATTGCAACCGAATAGCTCTTGCAATTTAAAAATATGAAATATACCCAAACATGGAACACGAATAAGGAATTATATAGAAATTATTATATGATGAGAAGATTATCAGTAAAAATACTAAAAATTGCATTGCCTCTGTCTGCATTAGTCTAGCATCAACAACCATTTCAAGTTTCCCCCTTGCATGATAAAAGGTGAATAAACTAAATAAATAAAGAAACAACTTGAAATTGTTCTTAATACTAAACTAATAATACAGATAAATAAAAGATCACCAAATGAAAAATTGAGTACACAGTTTTTCTACATACGATCTCTAGTTTCACATGTATATTGTCTAGCTCAGGTCCATTAAAAATGTAACATTGTCGCACGGTGCAATACAAAGTAAATTTATATTATAGTTATTGCATTGCAATCGCAAACACAACCCCCATGCAGATATACTAGCACGCTACCATTGTGACAAGTTTGTTATTAAGAGATAAACAACAACTTATCACATGACAAAACGAGCTACGAGATGTTTTCTGATTTCATTATAAGAACCGAAAATAATTATTGTGCTAAGATAGAATATTCTAGTTATGTCACGAGAAGAGAATGTAGAGAACTATCTTAAATGTGTTATGTAAATCACCGAAAGAAATATATGCCGTATAACCTATAATTTCTTAATACTCACACTATAATCATACTCGACATTCCATCTTTTGAATTCAAATAAAAGTTTTTGCCCCCAAAATAACATAGAAAACAATGTGAAAAAAAGTAGAAGCCTTATTTGTTGCAATATCCTAAAAATTAAATTTCAAAAAAAATTATTTATGTATTACACTGTCCAACAGCATTTTTGGAACATAACAGCGACCCTATAATTCTGAGTTGAGTAGATCATTTATGCAGAATATATTTAGTCCTCTTGGTCTGAGTTTATAGTCCACCTTTCTCTGTTTCTTTTTACTGTGGGTCAAGTTTTTATTTAGCATTATACTAAGTGGGAAAAGTGTTATAAGTGTCTGAGAGAATTCTTATTATCAGAACTATATTGTGGAATTGTATGAGGATTATTTTTGTGGGAGATCTTAATCCTCGAGAAAATCAAAAGTCATTTTAAAAAGGAAAATTTGGATGAATAAAATTTGAAATTTAAATTGACATTCCTTTCCCCTGCCCGTAAACATTGTCATCGTATTTGAAATACCTGGAGTCTTTTATACAAAACGTCAATTATTCGATGAATAAGTCCATGGGTATTGTTGTGTAGTCCTTCACGAAGTTCCATTTCTCTTGTAATGTGTTAATAGGCAAGTTTACCGGGACGTTCTCGCGGTGTCTTGCTCTTCTCCGTTGTCGAACGTTTGTACACACTCTTCGCCCTCCGCTATTATCTTAAATAATGGAAACTTTGTTTTTGTCATTGGTAGAGCATATTTGGGGCCCAGGGAAAGCAGCCACTTAAAATTGGTTATTCCATTGTTATTGGCGTTGTTTACAAACCATTCTCTGCTGTGTTTTATTTATTGTTGTTTTAATGTCTGTAATTTGTTGAAGTGTTTTGTTTTGTTTTTGACTATGGTGGGGAATGTCTTCGCTATCAAAGTAAATTTGTTAGTCTTCTTCGTCCAAAAGTTCTTTGAGCCAATCTCTTGCTAGCATCACGGTGTTTGTGTTGTATTAGTAGCTTTAATATTTTAATGTGAAAATCGTAATTGTGTTTTTTTATTGCCCTCTCTCTATATATATATTTGGCGGTATTTTGTCGTTCGTTTTGAAAATATTGTACGTGTTTTTTCTTGTATCTATATATTAAAAGTAATGTGTGTCTATATGTCTGTGGGTCTTTTTGTCTGTATGTCCCATATAGGACGCCAAATTGGTGGACCGATTCGCTTGAAGTAGCTATCTTCTGGACAGGGGATGTTTGCTGAATATAGTAGGTCATGATAGGACAGAGGGCGTAGTACCGCCCACACAAACTATATTAGTACCAATTTTATCTTAAACAGCATATGAGGTAGGACAATAAGGAAAAATGAACCCGTGCCACTCCGGGTAAAAAAGCTAGTTATAAATAAAATTCGGTGTAATACCTACTTGCTTACATTTTATTAAGAAGTAGTTGACTATTTTAATGTTATGTTTTGAATATTGTTTACTAATACTAACTACTGGCCCAATCAGGCATCCATCTTTAAAAATTCGATTACGGAAACATCATCAAACACTTTTACAAGTGGTTTATCACCATGTAGTTTAATTCAGTTGTAAATAAAGGATACGACCAGATAAAAAAAATGTCGACCAAGAAAAATATTAGTTTTACCTTAAAAGTTTTTACGGTAATTGAAAGGTGGTATTGTGCCATTATTAATCTGGCTTTAAATGAAAAATTAAGTTTTAAGTAATTTTGAGATTAAGAATCAAAAATGAGACCAGTAAAAAAATAGCAGCGCTAATAAAAATTAAAAATATTTTTATTTAATTCGCTTAAATTAAAAACTTTTGAAATAATAACTTAAATAACGATATTTCCTTGAATTTAATACTTAGTTGTACTGACTTTATAACTTATAAACGGCTACATAACGCCGTTTCATGCAGTCGACTAGTCTTTTGCACCATTGATATCGTGCCAAAGCTCGTCATTGTTTTGCTAGTGAGACCTCATTTGAGACATCACAATCAAATTGTTTAATTATATTGAGACTCTGCGTCTGCGCGAACCATTCCATACCATCGATATTATTGACTTCAAAACACCTTTTTGCGAATTGGTTGGTGTATTTGGGATAATTGTCCTGCTAAAAGACCCATTTAAGGGTCATTCCATATTTTGACCATAAAACGTGCACCCACATGTCTTTTATTTTTAAGCGGGACTTTTTTCGTACTTCTGGCATTAGTATTCTACGAACATTTTAAACACTTAAAATTGGCCACACATTGTTTTTGCGAATGGTTGCAAGTGAAATAAACGGGTTTCTGCCACGTGTTTTAGAATCTTCTTCATATAATATTATTTTAATAGATAATTTTAATAGAACACTGGAATAAAACTTGAATCTCGATATATGATTTTACCTCCGATTTCAAACTTTTTATATGAACTCGATTTTTTTCATCAAAATGCTCTCCGCGGACAATGAAATACGTATATGGTCAAACGTGTCTATGGTTGAGTGTGGTTCTCCTCCTTTCCATTACCAAAACAAAGACTTCCTTCTTAAGTTCATAGTTCCATTTATTCTTCCTTAATTGAGACTTCTGTTGATAACACCATAGAGTTCATATCCGTCCGTTTGAAATTTGCAAGGAGAAATGTATTTATTACATGTTCTTATATCCCTCCTAACTCTGACTTGGAAGTGTATATGTGTCATCTTAATATGATTAAAACGATATCTGGGATGGCATCAATGAATGATATTATTTTGGTACTTGGGGATTTCAATATGCCATTGTGACAAGTTTGTTATTAAGAGATAAACAACAACTTATCACATGACAAAACGAGCTACGAGATGTTTTCTGATTTCATTATAAGAACCGAAAATAATTATTGTGCTAAGATAGAATATTCTAGTTATGTCACGAGAAGAGAATGTAGAGAACTATCTTAAATGTGTTATGTAAATCACCGAAAGAAATATATGCCGTATAACCTATAATTTCTTAATACTCACACTATAATCATACTCGACATTCCATCTTTTGAATTCAAATAAAAGTTTTTGCCCCCAAAATAACATAGAAAACAATGTGAAAAAAAGTAGAAGCCTTATTTGTTGCAATATCCTAAAAATTAAATTTCAAAAAAAATTATTTATGTATTACACTGTCCAACAGCATTTTTGGAACATAACAGCGACCCTATAATTCTGAGTTGAGTAGATCATTTATGCAGAATATATTTAGTCCTCTTGGTCTGAGTTTATAGTCCACCTTTCTCTGTTTCTTTTTACTGTGGGTCAAGTTTTTATTTAGCATTATACTAAGTGGGAAAAGTGTTATAAGTGTCTGAGAGAATTCTTATTATCAGAACTATATTGTGGAATTGTATGAGGATTATTTTTGTGGGAGATCTTAATCCTCGAGAAAATCAAAAGTCATTTTAAAAAGGAAAATTTGAATGAATAAAATTTGAAATATAAATTGACATTCCTTTCCCCTGCCCGTAAACATTGTCATCGTATTTGAAATACCTGGAGTCTTTTATACAAAACGTCAATTATTCGATGAATAAGTCCATGGGTATTGTTGTGTAGTCCTTCACGAAGTTCCATTTCTCTTGTAATGTGTTAATAGGCAAGTTTACCGGGACGTTCTCGCGGTGTCTTGCTCTTCTCCGTTGTCGAACGTTTGTACACACTCTTCGCCCTCCGCTATTATCTTAAATAATGGAAACTTTGTTTTTGTCATTGGTAGAGCATATTTGGGGCCCAGGGAAAGCAGCCACTTAAAATTGGTTATTCCATTGTTATTGGCGTTGTTTACAAACCATTCTCTGCTGTGTTTTATTTATTGTTGTTTTAATGTCTGTAATTTGTTGAAGTGTTTTGTTTTGTTTTTGACTATGGTGGGGAATGTCTTCGCTATCAAAGTAAATTTGTTGGTCTTCTTCGTCCAAAAGTTCTTTGAGCCAATCTCTTGCTAGCATCACGGTGTTTGTGTTGTATTAGTAGCTTTAATATTTTAATGTGAAAATCGTAATTGTGTTTTTTTATTGCCCTCTCTCTATATATATATTTGGCGGTATTTTGTCGTTCGTTTTGAAAATATTGTACGTGTTTTTTCTTGTATCTATATATTAAAAGTAATGTGTGTCTATATGTCTGTGGGTCTTTTTGTCTGTATGTCCCATATAGGACGCCAAATTGGTGGACCGATTCGCTTGAAGTAGCTATCTTCTGGACAGGGGATGTTTGCTGAATATAGTAGGTCATGATAGGACAGAGGGCGTAGTACCGCCCACACAAACTATATTAGTACCAATTTTATCTTAAACAGCATATGAGGTAGGACAATAAGGAAAAATGAACCCGTGCCACTCCGGGTAAAAAAGCTAGTTATAAATAAAATTCGGTGTAATACCTACTTGCTTACATTTTATTAAGAAGTAGTTGACTATTTTAATGTTATGTTTTGAATATTGTTTACTAATACTAACTACTGGCCCAATCAGGCATCCATCTTTAAAAATTCGATTACGGAAACATCATCAAACACTTTTACAAGTGGTTTATCACCATGTAGTTTAATTCAGTTGTAAATAAAGGATACGACCAGATAAAAAAATGTCGACCAAGAAAAATATTAGTTTTACCTTAAAAGTTTTTACGGTAATTGAAAGGTGGTATTGTGCCATTATTAATCTGGCTTTAAATGAAAAATTAAGTTTTAAGTAATTTTGAGATTAAGAATCAAAAATGAGACCAGTAAAAAAATAGCAGCGCTAATAAAAATTAAAAATATTTTTATTTAATTCGCTTAAATTAAAAACTTTTGAAATAATAACTTAAATAACGATATTTCCTTGAATTTAATACTTAGTTGTACTGACTTTATAACTTATAAACGGCTACATAACGCCGTTTCATGCAGTCGACTAGTCTTTTGCACCATTGATATCGTGCCAAAGCTCGTCATTGTTTTGCTAGTGAGACCTCATTTGAGACATCACAATCAAATTGTTTAATTATATTGAGACTCTGCGTCTGCGCGAACCATTCCATACCATCGATATTATTGACTTCAAAACACCTTTTTGCGAATTGGTTGGTGTATTTGGGATAATTGTCCTGCTAAAAGACCCATTTAAGGGTCATTCCATATTTTGACCATAAAACGTGCACCCACATGTCTTTTATTTTTAAGCGGGACTTTTTTCGTACTTCTGGCATTAGTATTCTACGAACATTTTAAACACTTAAAATTGGCCACACATTGTTTTTGCGAATGGTTGCAAGTGAAATAAACGGGTTTCTGCCACGTGTTTTAGAATCTTCTTCATATAATATTATTTTAATAGATAATTTTAATAGAACACTGGAATAAAACTTGAATCTCGATATATGATTTTACCTCCGATTTCAAACTTTTTATATGAACTCGATTTTTTTCATCAAAATGCTCTCCGCGGGCAATGAAATACGTATATGGTCAAACGTGTCTATGGTTGAGTGTGGTTCTCCTCCTTTCCATTACCAAAACAAAGACTTCCTTCTTAACTTCATAGTTCCATTTATTCTTCCTTAATTGAGACTTCTGTTGATAACACCATAGAGTTCATATCCGTCCGTTTGAAATTTGCAAGGAGAAATGTATTTATTACATGTTCTTATATCCCTCCTAACTCTGACTTGGAAGTGTATATGTGTCATCTTAATATGATTAAAACGATATCTGGGATGGCATCAATGAATGATATTATTTTGGTACTTGGGGATTTCAATATGCCTGAAGTATACTGGACTTTTGTTCTGAGAACGGAAACCTTATCCCTGATTCATTAGGATACATTCTGGATTTCTTTGTTGTAATGTCTGAGCAATGCTTGATGCAATTTAATACAGTCCGAAATGTAAGTGGTAGATTGCTAGATCTTGTATTTTGTAATACTTATTATTTATCCCTCTCTCGAGTTGTTCCGTTTATAACTCCCGAAGACAGCTATCACCCGACGCAGAATATATGTATTAACATTGATGATACTGTTATTGTTGGACAAGATGAACGAAATGAACATGATATTACTTTTTGTTTTAAAGGTACTAACTTTATTTCTCTTTGCGACTCGTTATTTTACCTGAATTCTATAACTTGTTGAAATCCTGTTTCTCTTTGTCAGTACCAATTATAGTTATGAAGAACAATGATTCTGGTCCACCATGGTTTACGAAAGAATTGAGACGTTTGAGAAATCGAAGAAGCAGACTTTTTATCCTTATTCTATTCAGTCTTTTGATGTTTTTTCTAATATTAGGTTAACATATAATGAGGTTTTAGAGGGCTTACGGTCTTTAAGGTGTTGTTATTCGCCAGGTCCTGATGGAGTTCCGAAAATAATATTGACAGAATGTGCTGACGATCTTTATATTCCTTTGACAAATCTTTTTAATAGTTCATTGTCCTCTGGTTGTTTTCGTTCTAAAGTTCCACTGTACTCTTGCATAAGAATGGTAGCAAGTTTAATATTGAAAACTATAGGGGAATGCGAAATTAAGCGCAATTCCGAAACTTTTTAAAGACTGGTTACATGTCGGATTGTTCATTCACTTGGTTCAATTATTTCTGAATATCAACATGGATTTATGAGTGGCTGATCTACTGTCACCAACCTTTAGGAATTCACATATTTGGTGCATTTTCTAGAAAATATCAGACTGACGTTATTTACACAGATTTTAGCAAGGCCTTCGATACAGTTAATCATGAACTATTGCTTTACAAACACCGTTTGACGGGGTTTCCTGATAATTTATTGGATTCGGTGTCATCCTACCTTTCTGGTAGGACGCAGATGGTGATGTTTAAGCGGTTGGTGTCCCGTGAAATATTGGTTACTTCTAGTGTGTCTCAGGGCAGTCATTTAGGACCCATTCTTTTTTCGTTACATCTCAATGATCTCCCCTCTGTTATCCGTTCATCAAAGACCTTAATGTATGCTGATGATGTCAAGCTTTTCTTGTGATTTAATTCTCTTAGTGATTCTTTGTTATTACAGGACGATTTCACTATGCTAGTAAATTGGTGGGATCTGCCTGAACTTGAGAAAATATAAAAAAATGTCTTTCTCTAGGATTTCTACATTTTCAACTTCTTATTGTTGACTATTTACTGGATGATGTATCATATTTTAAGGACTTAGGGATTTTGTTTGATAGGAAGCTCACATTTAATTTGCACTTTGATACTTGTATTGGTAGCTATGGCTTTGTTGGGTTTTATTAACAGATGGTCAAAAGAATTTGACGATCCTTATTTAGCTAAACGCGTATGTATCTGTTGTATGGTCACCAAGTTATGCATGCTATATTGATAGGATTGAGTCAGTTCAAAGACAATTTCTCATTTTTGCTTTAAGGGGTTTAGGTTGGAGTAGCTTAATAGATCTGACGTCGTATGTTAACCGTCTTATGTTGATAGATTTGCCCATTTTAGAACGTAGGCGTCGCATGTTAGGTATATTATTTATGGTGTAGTTTGTTAATGGACAAATTGATTCACTTTATTTATTAAACGAATTATATTTCATTGTTCCGTCACGCCCATCAAGGCACTTTATTCCTCTTAGACTGCCAGTATTTAGGCGTAATTATGAAGAAAATAATCCAGTTAACCGTCTTTGTAGACATTTCAATGACTCGAATAACTTATTCTCAATATCGGATTCATTTCTTTTTATTAAGCGCTCTATTTTGTATAATTAGAATTATTAATTATACCAAGGTTTGCCAAATTAACTAATATCGCGCCCAATTGAATAATTTATATCATCATATAAAGAGTTCCACTTTCCTGCTAGTTATCCAGCTGTTATTTCGGTTGTCTATTTATTCCTGCTGTCTACCTTAGATATTATGTTCCTGTATTACTACCGCTTTGTTGATACGACTTGTGTCTGTATCTTCTCAACAATATTCCTGTTAATTTCACCATCAATACAATTCCTGTTCTGCTCCAGCTCCTGCTGTGATTCAGTTCATGTTCTGTTCCAGCTCCTGTTCCGTTGCAGTCCCTGTTCTGTTAAATTTAGTGTTCTGTTCCAGCTCAGCTTCTGTTCTGTTCCAGCTTCTGATCTGTTCCAGCTTCTGATCTGTTCCAGCTTCTGATCTGTTCCAGCTCATACTTTTACACATCTTTTCGATATGTTCCAGCCTTTATTTTCCTTTTATGGTAATATAGAATGTCTACTTGTTCCTGTTTTCATCTCAGTCATCATCTCAGTTCCAGCCCCTGTCTTAACTTGATCATTCCTGCTATGTACTCCAGCTCATCTTCTGATTAAATTTTTTACCCTCACAAGTCGCGTATATTAACGTTTTTTTTATTATTTGTAATTTATTGATAGCTTTATCCTTTTAAATATTAATTAATGTATTAGAATCACATATTTTTTATCAAGCCATTTTTCCAATTTTGTTTTCATTAGAATCACATATTTTTTGTCATCAAGCCATTTTTCCAATTTCGCTATTTTATTACTTTTTTCTTGTTGATATGTTTTTTCTCACTACTTAACTCAGTTTTTTTTTCACTTTGTAATATATTTTTTTGCTCAATAGTCCTTTTAATTGTAACTTATGGATTTGTATCATATATATATATATTTTTTTTTTATTATTATTAATATATTTTGTCCACTTTTTGCTTTTTTAACCCTATTTTATTATTCATTTTTTCTTTATAAATATTTTTTAATTATATATATTTTAATATATCGTCATACTTTTTAATATTTTTTGTTTGCATTTCAATTAATTTTTGTTTTAATAGTTTTTAAGTAATTATTGTATTTAGTTTTAAGAAATTTTTGTTAATTTCTAACCGGCTTATTCTATAGCTGAGACAAATAAATTAAGAAAAAATTGCAATATATTACATTCAAAACTCATAAAAAAATCAATCAATCGATCACTAATCAACAACACAAAAACTGCTATTATTTTAACCGCTCCAAAATGTCGAATAATCCAAAGAAAATGTGAAATTTCTTAAGTAATTAAAACCATATCATAGAGAATTATTATTTCGTAACACAGCACTTAATACAGTAGTAGCAATAAGAATATTATAACACAAACAAAAATAAGAAAATAATTTTAATTTTAATTTTTAATTTTCCTTCGTCGTAGTCTCCCTTGCCCAATCGTCCCGGCAAGAGAGGAATGGAACTTAATAAAAGACTATACTAATACCCTGGTCTTAGTCGTTGAATTATTGACGTTTTGTATAAAAGACACCAGGTATTTCAAATGCGATGACAAGGTGTAGAAACGCCAATGGGATCACCAGCTTCATCAATGATTGCCGCCACTGGAATGTAAGAATTATTGGACGCATCAATGCAGAAACTGACACATTGAAGGCATTAAACTCGTTCAATGTCCAAATACAATTTACCATGGAGTGCGATCATGACGGTAAACTTCCATATCTCGACGCGATTGTACACAGCCAAGGCAACGTACTGAAAACAGACAGCATCCGATAGACTAATAAACTTTTCTCGAAATATGACCGACGAATACAAATGAACACAAAGACTAATTTTATTAAGAGAGTTTTAAGCATCAGTGACGCAGATTTTCATAAAAACAACGAAAAGAGGATACGACAGATTTTAAAAATACATGACTTTCCAAATAAAACAATAACGGATTTAATAAGACATGTGAAAAAGAGAACACATGATGAACCTAAAGAACCAGTTTCAAAACTACACAAGACAATCACATAAGTTCCCGGTTTCTCGGAGATACTCTACAACTCGAACATTTACAATAAGGACTACATTCAACTGGCATTAAAATCCAATAATGCAATTAATGACATTTTCAGTAAAGGCCAAAACACAATGAGAAATATATAAGTTTATTTTTAAGCATGCATGTCTCGAGCAATTTTGAAATGTATGTAAACATATGAAGAAGCATACAATAAAAGCGTACATTCCAAAAGTGAGTATCATGCGTACAAAAAGTCACTGAACATTTAACTTTTTTGTGTGTATCGTGAAGCAGAAGCGTAATAACATATGTTTTTTGAGCTTTGTTTGCGTGTTTAGTTAGAAAAAATTGAAAAAAAAAATAAAAAGGAAAATGTTTGAGGAAGTTTTAATAATTAATGTGCAAAAATAACAATGTATATATAATAAATCGCACAAATCATTTAGAAACAAATTATTTAAAACGGCAGCCTGGAAAGCAATATCCAGAGCTGTAGATTTACCAGGTAAGTACATTCGGACGAAAAATAAGTTCTCACTCTATATCTCGGTAATTGATTAACCTTTTCGTTGTATATATTCATAAATATATTCGTAATATGTGAAGTTGATAAATGACAGAGTCGTTGGAAGACGTTGCGGGATCGTTTTGTCATCTGGAAGCGCGGCGCCGGAGGAACTACTCAATGGAAATTTACGTCTGCCATGTCTTTTATGAAAGACTATGTAGCTCCAAAACCGTGAGTAACGTGTTTAAATAGAGAATTAATATAGAGAATAGGCGTAGTGACACTTTTTGCAACAGTTTGCAGTCCGGGCATTAGTTTGTTCTCGTTCATCATGCAGCTGTGTATGAATACACAACACTAATTATTTTTAGCATGAGATTTAATATTCATATTTCATTTATTCCATCAAATTGTGTCTTGAATTTATCTTCTTTCTAGAACTACAAATATTTTTTTGAGACTTTTGATGGGTTATAGAATATGGCTTTCACAATAACCTTACAACTCCTCATGATTCTTCTAGTATGTCTCCCAAACTCTCTCTAGCTCCGAAGAAACATAATGAACCTTCAATGATTCTCAACATATATTTGATGACGGCGAGTTCGAATCTTTTTCAAAAGGAACTCCGGTCGCGAAAAAAAGAAAAAAACATTCAATTATTATTTCCAAATGTGTCTCCAGTCCTGAAACGGGGTAAGGGTGCAGTCAAAGATGCTCACGAAGAATTTTCAAAACTTTGTGGCACGGTTTGCAGCTTTTTTGAGAAGAAAATTGACTTCTCAAGTTAATTGTAGCAATGATTCTTTCTATAAATTTTTAGAGAGTATTATATGGCAAGTCGACAAGCCTTTCCAAAATCAAATTAAAAACAAACCTATAAATTTCGTAATAAATCAAGTAGACGAAATAAAAAATTAAACAATGCGGTAGTACAAAAGATTAATAACTGTCACAAGGTATATATATGCCACAAGGTATATGTTGGCACGACAAAAATGAAATTAAAAACTAGACTAGCTGCTCATAAGTCTGATCAAAAAGCAACAGACAAGCCATTAGAACAAAAGACAACACTCGCAGCCCATTATACCATGACAGGTCATAAGCCAAACTTAAATGACGTTGAAAATTAGACACAGGAATTGTTGCCGCGGAATATAATTTACTAAAATATTTATTATAAAATTAATTATCTAACGATGGAATATTTCCCGACGTATTCTTATATTTCTGAATATTTAAATTTTGCATGTAAATCTACATACTTACATACCAATACAAATGATGTACGTACATATGTGTACATATTTACATTTTATGATTTGTTTTCCCTGTGCCTTTGTACTAATAAAATGAATTGTTTTTGTTGATTTTTCGAAGAAAACTGTTTAGCATTGGGCTAAACTTTTTGTGAGCACTGTTGCTTCAATTTTACTGCAAGCACGGTAGCCAAAAGGGCATGTGTGTAAACATATGTACATGAATGTTCATACATACACACAGGCCCTGGAAGCTACCTGCTACTCTTCTTGTTTGCTTTGTGCTTACTGAATATCGTTTGGCTGCCGCGATGGGGAATCCAAAACGATGTTCAAGCAGAACAAAATTATTATTCTCGTTTGTATTTTCAACCCGTGCGCTCCGTGACTTAGTGAAAAAAGTTAAAATTACAAAGTGTTCAATTATTATAGAAAAATAAACTTCTAAAAAACATCAAACCTCTTACATCTTAAATGTACAAATCTCTTACATCTTAAAATATGTCAATCACGAAACAAACAATTGTACATACATATAAACATTAGTGTGGCCCCAAAAATAATGTGAGTTATTGATTAACTTAGTAGTAATAATTACGATTAAAAATTTTTACTAAACTACAAAATCGAATTCAAAACTAAAACTACTATTTGCTAATTACCCTAAAAGTTTCATACTTAACTAATTGGCTATTTGAAAATTACCTATCTTACGCTAAGTTAAAATTTGTAACCAAATACAACAAGAAAATAAAACAATACGAAATACTTATTTAAAAATCTAAAACTAGAAAACACAAACTAATTAATTTAAAAAGGCTCTAAAACAAAAAAAAGGTTCTACAAAAACATTATGGTCCTCAGCGAACCGGATGTTTTTTAAATAATTAAAAACAGGCCAAAACTAAAAAGTGCTTTTACAAAAAAATAAAATAATATTTACGACAAGGAAAAATTTGAGTTGGCATATAAAACACACAGGACCGTCAACCAACTATTTAGTAGGACAAAATCAAAAATCAAGAAAGAGGAGAAACCAAACGTCGTGTACAAAAAAAAATACAATGGTGAAAAGTCCGACATATGCCAAAAGGTATATGTCGGCACTACGAAAAATAAATTGAAAACCAGACTTTCATCACATAAAACCGAACACAAATCTCTTGACAAACCCATTGAGCAAAAAACTGCCCTTGCAGCCCACTGTACCTTGACGGGACATAAACCAAACTTTAATGAAATGAAAAAGGCTTAATTACAAGAGAGACACAGACGGTTGTGCTCAAATATATAGGAACACTGTAAAAAAACATAGACGACAAATTAGACAGTAGTTGACAAAAGCTTGCAGAGAGTGCCAGGAGAATTTCCTATTGTGAAAAACTTTTTTTTAAAAATGTAAATATAAATATTGTGATATTTTTATTGTTAATGCTTGTAACTTTTAATTGTATGATTTGTGTTTTTCGTACTAGACCCCTGAAGATGACCAACAGAGTTGGTCGAAATATTGGGAAATAAAAAAACAAAAAAATAATAAAATAATCATTTTTGTTTTATTATTTGAAAAAACTGACCTCAAGCCGAACAAAATACAAAACGGAACACATCAAAAGGTCAACCATACATACCACTAACAAAATAAAATAATAGCAAAAGTGGAAATAAAAAAGTGCGAATCAAATACAAAGACAGTGTGAGTTTAAAAACGAAAAAACAAGATCACGTAACACAGAAACCTCATCCCCGGTTAAAACATTACAAAACCAAAAAGAACGGCACGGTTAACAAAACAACAAAATTTACAAAAACGAACATTTTTTCAAAATTTGCAAAACAAGGTACCGTAATAACGGTCCCCATCAACAGCAGCGACAGCGTCATCAGCAGCAGCGATCAGAAGAAACCGCCTAGCAACAAGACGCAAAGAAGAAGGAAGAGGACGCAGGTACCCAACACACACACCCACCCATACACAAACCTTGAACAACAAGTAGTAAGTCCCGTTTTACATTATTTTACATCACGCAACAACCAGAGAAGACTAGAGGGTGCTCGAACTTTTGTGACTCCGCTCGAACTTTTGTGAAGGTAAGTCTTGTTGTTTAACAAAGCGATATGACCCTGTATGCGCTTGGCTAGTTGTTACGTGCATTTCTTCTTGGTAGATTTGCAACAAACTTATTATATTTGGAAAATTATTTGCCGCGAACCACCCCTTGAGTCTAAATTTGTCGGATTTATTAAATATTACTACATTGTCTGGATATTGAGGAAAACTGCCGTCTTTGGTTGACCGCATAGCTACTCTTGTGCTGACAATTCTTTTGGGAAAATTTTTGCGGAAAGTTTAAAATTTCTAAATTTAATTGAAATTTTTTCGATGCTGTTGGCAAACACGTCTAACTACAAAAATTTAAAATTTATTAATTTAATTGAAATTTTTCGTTGCTGTTGGCAAACAAGCCTAACAACAAAAAATTTAAAAATTTCTAAATTTAATTGAAATTTTTTCGTTGCTGTTGGAAACAAGCCTAACTACAAACAATTTTAAAATTTCTAAATTTAATTGAAATTTTTTCGTTGCTGTTGGCAAATAAACCTAACTACAAAAAATTTAAAATTTCTAAATTTAATTGAAATTAAAATTTCTAAATCTAAATACAAAAAATTTCCTACTTTTATGGAAATTTTTCGTCGTTGATGGCAAATGAAACTAACTGCAAAAAGTAAAAAATTTCTTAATTCGATTGAGATTGTTCGTCGTTGCTGTAGTGGCGCTTGTAGATACGTTAATGTATGTCAGTGTGTGCGAACGATTGTATTGTCTTTACATTGTTGGCGTTAATTGGTTTAGGTTGATGACATATTTTTAGGAGGCGGTGTAATTTGAATATGTACAGTACCGTGTCAAACTGGTAGGATATACGACTAGCATCCGGGAGACCCAGGTTCGAAACTCAGCACAATCATTTATTTTTTATGGAAAATTTTCTTTTCCCTTTTGTTTTTTTTTGTGGTGAGTTTCAAGAAACGCATATGTGTTTAAGCCTAATCGATAAATGCAGATACTTTCTATTCTGCATTAGCTTTTCTTTTTTCACTGCGGTGGTTTTCCTTGGCAGACATATTGGTGCTGGAAAGTGTTTGGAAAGAACCGAGGGTTTAAAAGGAACCAGAGGTGCCTCCATGAGACCTTTTTGATATCTAACGTCATCACCGAACGCATACAGTCTGATTTGTACCACAAGAAAATTTTTAGTTTTTGGTGAAGTTTATGTTTGGTTAATTGAATATTTCCTTTAATGAAAATACATTGGGCCCACGTACACATATATATGAGAAGTAAGTTGTTTTTTTCCTTTTACTTATGTCCCATTAGATCATGTATGTGTTTGTCTGCTCATAGAAATCTTTGGACAGCTGGTGGAACTTAGTTGGATCACTTGGTCATTTTTTTTTGTGGTCTGTAGCCAAACGCAAGTGGTAAGAGACCTACAATTTCTCTTAAGTACCGGCTTCATCCTAACGGTGTCCATTTATCTCCAGCATTGGCATCCAATGGTCAGCGAAAACCCGATCTCTTTGTTGTCTTTTTTGCCCTACCGTATTCGAACAGAGGGCCATCAAAGATCTGGTGTGGAAACAAGGTATTAGTTCGATTTTACAACCGTCGTGGCTGCATCGTGCTGGTGAAATTGTGACCGTGAAAGTGACCAAGTAAAAGAAAGATCAGTGCCAAAACTTTGATCCAGAATAAATTCTGGCAGGCCAACCAAGTGATTATAATATAAAATGTGTTTTTTTTGAAAGAATGCTTGGACGAGGATCTGGTTGTTCGCAAATGTGGATTTTTCACTTGGTTGGAAATTGTACGAGTGATTAAATTAAGGAAGTGTTTGAGTGATTGAATTTTCTCTAAGCATATGTTTCAATTTATTCTTATTTAATTTTTTTTTGAACACTTTAAGTGTTAAATCTATTCTTTTAAAAGTATTTCTCTATTATCATAAAATCCATTTACACCTTAATGTTTAAATTCTGGCTTGGAAGTGAAATAATTTTTATACAGTACCTGAGCCAGATAAAAGAAGAGAGAAAAATAGCAACCATACAAAGTGAACCAAATTAATGCATAAACCATCCAATTTCTCTTAAATTATTTTGGGGACAGAGGATCACTGGAGTACTGTACACATTGAAAGGCCTTTCATCGTGGGAACCGAGGTGAGACGTAAGTGCTGCCCATTTTAATATTACATTTGTGAGAGACGTACATTCTCAGAGGGAAACTGAAATTCCGTTATATCTCTGAGATGAACATTCGTCATAAATAATTTTTATTTTAATTTAATGTTTCATTAATTGGATATGTTTCCTGTAATTAATTCAAATTTAACATTTGAATAATTTGAAGGAGACAATTCAACAGGATGTCTTTGTTGTGAATGCACACGAAATGAACCAATTTGAAACTCAGCACCAACTCAGAATAAGTGCATATATACATACTTACATATACACCTAAATGTACAGTTTGAAAATCACTGTTACATGTATGAAATACAATAGGAAATAATATTTAAATGCAATAAAATTGGAGTTCGTTTGCATTCATGAGACATTTTGGTTATTACTATTGTATTAATTTGGTTCAATTATCATTACCTAAAATAATCAGCGATATATAAGTAGTAATCTAACTTTGATTTGTTCATGGTTTAACCAGAACTTCTTTGTTGTTTTTGTTCATCACTGATGATACAGACATAAAAGAAACACGATAAGCCATTGACCCTCAAGTGTGATCAGCTGTTTGTTCATATTTATGTATGTAGTTATGTTTCTTTCGCTTGGTTAACGCACAGCAATACATCAAACGATTGAGCTGCAATTTTGATATTTTTGTCTGGTGAAGATTATTAAATACGGTTTCTAATGCAGTTTGTCGTTAGAAAATAACTCTTTTGGTTATTTCTTTTCTCTCGCTACCAAATCAGAATATTTCTTCATTCAATTAAATTAATTTTTTTATTAATAACCCGGATTAGTAAATCTAGTCTATTATATTCATTTGGTAATTGTAATTATAAATGACAGGTTGGGAGGGCTGATAGTTTGTGAAAAATTTCCATCGTATTCACAAACAAAACAATCTTTGAATATGGATCCTCTTTTCTTTTGTATCGTTTACCGATCTCCGGTTCTATTTGTTCACCAAAGCACGCAATATTTCATTTAAAAATTTATAGTAGCTGAGTTCGAATGAAGGATGGCAAGATCCCCTCCACCGACGAGTAAGTAAGCCGGAAAAAATGCGTGCTTCCGCCGCTCCTATCATTCAAAAACCAAATGCAGAGGCTGTTAAAGGTCTATTTGAAACCTTGTATGCTACATTGCTGACAATTAGGCCTAACTACACAAAATTAAAATTTCGTAATTTGGTGGAAATTTACGTTGTTAGTACCGCAGACCCTAAATACAACCTTTTTAAGGAAAAAATAATTAGGATTTGGCGAAAGAAAAAGACGAAATTACTGGTTGAAATTCTATGGAAGACATTTTTGTGAGAATAATTCGAATGTTGTAACAAAATTTGGCTTGCGAGACAATAGACTTTTGCCACTGGAAAAGTTTATTGGTCAAATTTTACAAGTTAACATTCTACTTTTTTTGAGGAAAATTTTAACAAAAATTTTGGCTTGCGAGACAATAAACTTTTACCGCTGGGAAAGTTTATCGGTCAATTTTTATAATACAACATTCTGGGACACTCCTTTTTGGATCAATATAAAAACGTTCTTACAAAATTTGGCTTGCGAGACAATATACCTTTGCCGCTGGAAAAGTTTATCGATCAAATTTTATAATACAACATTCTGGGACACTCCTTTTTCGATCAAAATAGAAATTTTTTAACAAAATTTTGGCTTGCGAGACAATAGACTTTTGCCGCTGGAAAGGTTTATCGGCCAAATTTTACGGTTCAACACAATTATTGTTGTAAAAATTAATTGGTTCCTGACAATAGACCCCAATTACGCTAGTCCCAGTATTTTATTGATATAAAAACTTACGTGGTATCCTGGTAAAAGACCCCAACTCCGAGATTTTTGAAAATAGTATTTTTCTGAGTAATTTTGTTGCATTCAGAAGATAAACTCGAGAATTTGGCAAAAATTAAAGTGGGCGTTTCAAGTTTTCTTTATAACAGAAAAGTACGAAAATTTGCCATGGATAAAATTTTATGTGAAAAGTTTGCTAATTGCGTGAATGATTTAGTCGATTTCAAGTGCGTCTTCTCCGTCTCGAAGGCCGAGGACAGCATTCATGGGCTCGAAATTCTGAGGGTTGAACTCAATTCACTATGGGACCAAGTCAAACGGGCGTAGTTGGAGTGCCGCGATCGAGTGGCGGAGACAGGAGAGAAATCAATTGACAAAACGAAGCTTAGGAACCACTATAAGGAATCACTAACCAGCTACACAAGAGATTTAAGCGCACTAAATGATGAGATTCAGACGATTAAGGATCGCAGGAGCGCGTATCGGTAGCGGCAGAAACAAAGACGGAGTCTGAATTTGCACCAATATCGAGGCTACATCCCTGTGACACCGACACTATCCGTGGAGGATATACCGCCTGGCAGAGACATTTAGAGACCTTTTTTCCGCCATCTACATCAACAACTCCAAATTGAACAAAGTCGAGAAATTACTCCACCGGACGCAAAAAACTGCGGGAGAAGCGAGGGAAATCATCAGCCACGTACCCCTAACCAATGATGGATTCGACATTGCCTGGAAAAACTTGGTGGCCAGATATGAAAATAAGCGGATGCAGGTTAATGAACAGCTGAAGACTCTATTTAATTTGCCTCATGTTTCCGCAGATTCAGTCTTCGATACAAAAAATGCAGCGAACAATTAATAGCTTAATTCAAACGTTGAATTAAACGAAAATATTGACACCGGGGGATGGGGCCCAATTTTAGTGTTCCTTAGCTCAACAAACCTACCTAGAAATTTCCTAGAAGAACTTGAAAATTCTCTAAAAGATTGTACGACACTTCCAACTTGGGCAGAATTTGATATGTTTTTGACACACAAATTCAAGACTCTAGAGTCAGTCGGAAATATAAAACCTAGCGCTTCTAAAACTAGTCAGCCTGGATCTTATCATAATAATAAAGACAGGCGTTTTAATACGTTTCAAAAAAATATTTCACAAAACTCAACAAACACGGGAGCAAAGCACAAACTCAGCAATAATTCAGCTAATTCGTTTAACAAGAATGATCAGAGTTGCCAAATCTGCAAGGAACATCATTTTATCCGAGATTGTCCAAAATTCCTTGAAAAGAGTATAAATGACAGAATTCACATTGTAAAGACTTCACATTTATGTCTGTCAACTTTTTGTGCTAACTGTCTCTCCTCAAAGCATGGCATCAAGGATTGTATAAGCCCCTATAAATGTCGAGAGTGTCAACTAAATCATCACAACGTGTTGCATAAGACAAGTGGGACCCAATCTTCGATGGACAGTCAAACTTTAGAAAGAGATAATGCACGACCTAGTACTAGTGCTGCAGCTCTTACAACGTTAATGCAGTCCACATCAATACTAGAACCTCCTATCCTCACAACTTTGACTCTTCAAGAGAGCAACCCCCTTTGTCTACCACAAAGTAGAGAAACTTTTCACTGTCATAGTTCAAGTCGAGTCTCGAGGACAGAAATACGATGTCAGGACAATAATTGACCCGTGATCTCAATTTACTTTCATTTCGGAAAAACTTGAGATTTTTTTAAGACTTCCTACGAGGCGCAACTTAGCTCATGTGACCGGTATAAATAAGTCCGTGTCAGAAACCTCTACGAAAGCTTGTCTTTTCAACCTTTGCCCACGAACAGACCCTAGATTTAAATTAGAAGTTTGGGCACCGGTCTTTAAGACCTTACCTTCTAATTTACCACCTAGAACACTGGAAAAAACTCAAATTATTGATGCTTCCAAACTTGAACTGACAGACACTCGTTTTTACACAAGCCGACCTATTGATCTTCTGATTGGAATGGATATCGGACCCCTAATTTTTTGCAATTGGCGTTCCTATGCAGTCTATCGGGTCACTATTAGCGCAAAAAACGCATTTGGATGGATTATCGGTGGACCCATTACTCAGGAGACTCAAGTCGAAAACCGCATTTCACTTTGTAACACCGTCTCGATTGAAAAAATCCTCACACGTTTTTGGGAGGTGGAGGAGACCCCAAAAAAGATTTTGCGGTCAGAAGAGGATACATTTTGTGAACAAAATTTTAAATCTACAACTCGTCGACACAAATCTTGAAGGTACATTGTGACTCTCCCGTTCAAAACTTGTGAAAAATTGGGAGCTTCCAGGAACATTGCTATGGCGCAGTTTCATCGAATGGAGAAAAAGTTACCAAAAATGCCGGACATCAAGTAGCAGTATGATCAGGCCATTTTAGAATACTTGGAATTGGGTCATATGATGAGGATCACAGCGCAGGAGGCTGATAATACACCACACTATTACCTGCCACATCATGCCGTCGTTAAGCCAGATAGGGTAACGACAAAACTGACGAAGACGTGAAAACTGACGAAGACACACCCCCTAGCCGCGGATATAATTCAACAGAATTTGTATGTTGACGTCTTAGCGGGAGGTCAAACAATAAAAGAGGCCATAACATCAAGAAAATAATTGGTATCCCTTGGATTCAGCCGGTTTCGAGTTACGGAAGTGGACATCAAATGACCCACTTGTAATTCAAGATTTACATCCAGACTCACTTCTTCCTGTCAATTGGTTAGACTTATCCGATGGAACATCAAAGAAAACCCTAGGAACATATCAAGTGACTCCTTTACATTTACTTCACCGCCGATTGAGAAAAATATAGCGCACACGAAACGATCAGTCCTTTCCACAAATGCCAAGTTCTTTGCGGATGGTTGGCACCAATAATTGTTATAGCTAAGCTGATAATGCAACAAGTCTGGTTGGATCAAATTGATTGGGACGATATTTTGAAGCTCATAACTAACATAAACTGGCAGAATTTCATTAAAACTTGTCCATCAATTGATACTGTTGCGATTCCTATGTGGGTTCAGTTCAGACCCTCTAGTTCCATCGAAATCCACGGATTTTTCGACGCATCGGAAAGTGCATACGCTGCCACATTATATATACGGGTACAACATTCTGATAATAGCACAGACACTTTTCTACTGGCAGCCAAGATACGTGTGGCCCCCATTAAGAAAATTTCGCTACCCCGTTTAAAGTTATGTGGAGCTGTAATTTATTAACATAAATTAGCTTCAGCAATAATTCCACAGCTTCGAATCTCAAACTTTTCACAAAATTGTGCTGGCATGGCTGAAAAAGCCACCTTGTGCCTGGAGCACTTTTGTCGGAAATAGAGTATCTGATATTCTGGAAGGTATTGGAAATGAACGGTGGCGACATGTGGACTCTGAATGCAATCCCGCAGACATTGCCAGTCGGGGCTGTTCACCAAACGACTTAAAGTCACATCATTTATGGTGGCATGGACCCCATGGCTCAAGTTTCCGCAAAATCGATGGCCAAAGTACGAAGTTCAGGAAGACACCAATGTGGAAGCCAAATCTGTCAAAGTATTAGCAACTTCACCTTTGACGAACCACTTTTGAGATTTTCTTCCCTGTCACATGCATATAAGATTTTAGCATACGCACTTCGTTTTTGGAGAAACAGCGGTATAAATAGAACACTAATCAGAATTTCGTCCTTAGAGATTACCGCTGAAGAGTTCGGGACATTAAAGTCCGTCTTATAATCATCACTCAAAAACACTACTTTGCCCTTGAACATCGGGCTCTAGCACAAAAGACTCGTACTTCACCTAACAGTAGTCTCTTATCTCCTAATCCGTTTCTGGATTCAAAGGGAGTCATGAGAGCGAGCGGTCGACTTGTTCAATCGCCTGCCTTGACGTATAATGAACGTCATCCAATACTCTTACCATACGAGGCAAGACTAACTCAACTTTTGGTAGAATTCTCGCACAAGGACACAATTCATGGGGGAAACCAACTCATGACACGCGTATTGAGAACTGAATTTTGGATATTCAGACTGAAACCCTTAGTAAAAAAGGTTATACACAACTGAAGGACGAGTATACTTTATAAACGACGCACTCAAACTCAGATTATGTCATCTCTTCATCCAGAACGTACCATGCCATCTCGACCCTTCAACAACACAGGAGTCGATTTTGCTGGGCCCTTTAGCATCAAAAATTTCACTTGTCGAGCTTGCCTTATTACAAAAGGATATGTATGCATATTCGCCTGTTTTGCCACAAAAGCCATACACCTGGAAGCCACAAGGACTTGTCAACTCAATCTTTCCTCGCCGCCCTTGCACGGTTTATCGGCCGACTCGGTTGTCCTGCTAGGATTTATTTTGATAATGACACATATTTCGTAGGAGCAGCTGAAATGATGCGAAAAGACAGACTGGAATTCCTCAAGACTCTTCAAAGTAACGCCATTCAACAGAATGCACATCACGAACTTGAAAGGAAATGCATACCTACTGGCGCACCTCATATGGGTGGTCCTTGGGAGACGGGAGTAAAGTCATTCAAAACACATTTGAGAAAATTAATACCAAAAATGAATTTCACCTTTGAAGAGCTCTCAACAATCTTAGACCGTATCGAGGCTTGTCTGAACTCGAGACCCTTGAGCGCTGCTAGCGATGACCCTGATGATTTGTCCCCTTTAACTCCTGGACACTTTCTTATTGGAACTTCCATGCTGGCACCTACCGAATCGGACATATCTGATGACGATTTAACTTACGCCAATAGATGGAAACGTCTAAAAATCATTTCCCAATATTTTTGCCAGCGTTGGAAGTCCGAATATTTGAATGAACTCCACCGTAGAACAAAATGGAAGTACCAAAGGGAAAATGTCAAAGAAATGATCTCGTCATAATCAAGGATGAAAAATTGCCCCCTACAGAGTGGCGAATGGGGCGAATAGTAAAAACATATCCTAGACTCGACCAGAATACCCGGGTTGTATATATAAAAACGCCCACGGCATAATTTGTCGACCCATAACCAAAGTTGTCAAACTATTTTCCGATTGACTAGATCATAGTCTTATTTTCAAAAAAACACACATTCACATTTTTTGTTTTCTAGTTATGGCTGCATATCCACCCCGACAAGACTGGCAACACGAGCGGCACCCTCAGTCAAATGAAAGACCGGCCCAGAACAACGAACGGCGTAGTCGGTCCGGTGGGCGGCCCCATCAGCAGCGTGACCGACGGCCCAGCGACTGGCAATACTCCTGCGGTCTGTGCCAGGAGGACCACGCTCTCAGCTCCTGTCGTCGTTTCCGCGAACTAACTCCCTACCAGCGTACGAGGCAGTTGAGCGCAGGGGTTACTGCCGGTATTGCCTGGCCAGGAGTCACTTAGCACCAGATTGTACGTGTCTAGTTGGTTGCCGTCGGTGCACAGAGCGACTCTCTACAAAGGGCAGCCGTGCCGGCGCCGATATTTTGATGGGCACTTGTATTTGTGCCTACTGCCATAGTCAGGGTTGCTGCGGAGACGGGTGAGACGTGGTCGACCATGAGAGCCCTCGTTAGACAGTCGTTGACGATGTCGAGGATCTCTTCGTCCACCTTTCGGCGGCTGGGTCTGCGTTCATATTTGCAAGAAGGCCAACGGTTCACAACATTTAAGGTGAGGCCTCGAAATGAACGAAGTGTTTGGGCACTGAAGGTTCCTGCTCATATCACGGACGAACTGCTGACGCAAGGCGAGAAATTTGTATGAAGTCAGTCGGTTTTTAGGCAGGAAGATAAACAAATTGTTTTTAAAGCTCTCACATTCGCAAACTCGCTCGCGCCCTCGAATTGTAAGACGATTTATTAATAAATATATTATGATTGCACAAGTGGGGCTCTTAAATATTTTGTTTTATTTAAAGCCGGCTCCATTTTAAACCGTGCCGCAATAGGAATATCGAGGAAGATATACCATAGAGATGTTACACATCATAAATATACCTACTACAAGACTGACACAGACCACTGTGCACAAATGTATAGAAACGTTGTCTATAAACACGGACGCAAACAAGACAAGACTTAGTTTAATAATAACTTCGAAAGTTCATTGTTTTTAGCTCAAAATGTAATTATTGTGCAAAGCAATTCACCCACCCATTTTAAACCACGTGATTAACTTAATAATTCCCAAAACATTTCATTTCAGATATCTGCTCTATTAAGTAACAGATAATAATCAAAACCCCATATTTTATTTTGTAATCGGCTTTTGAGTGGTGTCTCAAGTGGCACACACTAATTTTTATGCTTACCAAAAACACTGCTGATTTTTTTGTATCGGCCCTCTGATGATGGGAAAAATATTTATTTTTGTGGGAAGTTCATCGTTTAAAAGATATAGACTTTATAAATGTCAAATATATAGGACAAAAATAAATAACCTACCTAACTTAAGAATTTTGAATCACAATATTTTTTTACATCTCCAAAGACTCGTAAAAATATTCATAATATTTTTTTAGTTTTTTCGTTTGTATTTTTTTGGTCTGTAATCAATATTTGATTTGAACTCAATGAGATGCTTGTAAGATGGCATGTGTGCTTTATTACTTGGTGCAAAGTTTTAAACGCAAATTCGGCAAGTGAGTTGTGCTTCTCGTTCGTTTGTGAGAATCATCTCCTTATAGAGGCCGGGTTTGATGTTGAAAAGTCGCTGCGAAGCCACTTGAAAAGACTTTTGACATGGTCGAAATCATGATCGTGGTAGTCTGCAGCCAAGTAATAAATGTCACCATGCCATTTGTAAGTAAATTTGCATTCTATTAAATATAGAAGCAAAATGGTCTTGAGCCAGGACAATATCCCAGTTCAAATCAAATATTCATAATATTTTAAAATGTTCTTCCGGTTATCTAATTTATTTTTATCGGGTTGTAAATCAATGGTAAATTATCTATAGTGTTCGCCACACTAAAACTCGAAAAAAACATAACAACTAGCTTTGTTCCAAAAAATTTGAGAATATCACTAATAGGAATATAATATAAATATAAATGAATCGTTCGTCAGTCGTCGTTAAGTAGCAACTATATGAATTGTCAAATATATTTGACACGGAAAGGGTTAAATACGCCAATGTAAACAATCACAATACTTTAATTGTCGAAAAATATGGATAATGTACTCAAGCGAGTACAGTGGCAAGGAATGGGTTAATGAAAACCCAACAAATAAAAATAATAAAAAAACAGAATTTAACAACCTTCAGCTGTAGAAATGCACAAGCTTTGAAACCAGGAATATTAGAAACCTTTGGAAACATCTCGATTCACCCAGTTATGCAATGAATTCTGTGTATGCAAACTTCCCTTCTTAGTTCGATGAACCAACTCTGGTGAGTTTAGAAATGAAGGACTCACCATAAAATACTCCGGAAAACCTGACAACATGCCTGGCGCTAGTGGATTGGAGACGATACTCAGACAGAGTAAAGTTGACAACTTTTTCGATTTAAAAGAAAATTAAATTTTTAAACAAAAATCTACTGATTAAACTTTTTGTTTTTGTGTTTTTTTTTAATTTTACGTATTTCTTCATAATATACAGAAGATTTCGGAAATTGAAAAAGCGACTTTGTCAAACTGTTTCTCGCACATTTTAAGAGAATTTGCATCCAAATTTGTTTTATTTGAAATTGAACCCTTTCTAGTAGTAGTCCACCCACTAGCTGGGACGTACAGTACTGGACATAACTAAAGCACCTCCTCAGTACATCACATTACACTTATCATTCTCATCTTAATTTTTTCTTGAAAACGACGTTTTTAAACTTTTATTGTAGTATTTATGATTTTATTTCCAGTCTAAAAACAATGCACATAGCTACTACAAAAAATTAAAATACAGGATATTTTTTCTTTTAATAGAGTTTCTATTATCTGATAATTCAATAATGTGGTAGAATTTATTGAATTGAACATACAGACGGCGGAAAGGGTCAGATTAGAAAAGTGAGGTCGAAAGTTCAGACGTTGATCCAATAGAATTCCAAGATTCAAAAAGGGAACTACTAGTTCATGATCACCAAAAACATAATAAATAATTAGTTCTTAAATGTCTAACTTTAAAAAATGACATATATTTACATTTCAAAATATTTTGTTCCATTAAATTAATTTTACACCATTTATGAAAACCATGGAGATCAGATTGTAGAAAATGTTGTTCAGTCAGATCGTTGATGGATCGAAGTATCTTTACATCATCAGCATGCAGTAGAATATTAGATTGGTACACCGGAAGACAGAACTATATTTCGTGAAAGAACTTTTCCAAATTTTACTCTTTGAATTCGACCATCTAAAAACATTTTAACCACGATAATAATGTCTTACTGAAGAAGTATCTAATTTTTTTAGCAAAAGGTTGATATTAACTTTATCAAAAGCGTTACGAAAGTCGGTAAAACTGTATTAAGTTCCAAAATATTCATTATGGTTGATATGTAATTAGGGAATACATGCTGGAAACGAGATAACAATGAGGAAAATTGTTATAATTTTTCTAAAATCTTCTTAATTTTGCAATGCCTCTTTAATTTGATACGTCGATCTTGCTGCCTTCCTTCCACAAAGGTGGTAAATATCCAAAATTTATTGATATACTAAAGATTATGGAAAGAGGGTATGAGTAAGTATTTAAGAATGTTATTATTTTTTAAGTTATACTTGGATTTGTCAGAGAACAACACAGTCTTACATTTCTGAACAATCCAGTCGACATAACTTAAGTCTGGTTTTTCTATTCTTTGCTGGTTTGAAGGACGTTTTTTCTGGTCGTCGGAATAATATTAAATTTTCGGCATAGAAATTGATGACCGGCTAATAATATAATTTTGGTTAAACCTGCAAACTTACTAGAAGAGGGTGCTGTAGTTTTGTAGTTTTAAGTGTTTAACCAATTTTAACTTTTTGTTTATAAAGTTATTCATACCTAAATCCCTACCATATCCTATAATAAATCCCTACTATAATACATATATAATTCATATTTCATTGAAAACTGAAACTCAAATTAAATCGTGCCGATTGTGTGCCACAAGATTGTATATATTTAGTTTTGGTCGTCACAAAAAATAATTTAGCGAAACTTTAATTTCCCCATAATTATTCACAAAGATCATGTTTATTGTGTAATCAATTAATTATACACACACTATTTTAGGATTATTCTGGTGAAGTGCCGTGAAAGTTCGGTTTTGTGATGACAATTCACAATCGATTCAGCCCATACGCCAATGGTCCACCAGTACATGATAACCGAAATTAAATTGCAATGCCAGCTTTGATTTGCCAGCTGCCAGTGTCAAAATGACATATGATTTAAAAAAATTTCGATAAAAAATATAAATAAATAGCATCTAAAACAAATAAATTGCATACAGTCGAACTTCTCTATAACGAACTTCTTTATAGCGAATTCTTATCTACAACGAACAAAATTTGTGAACACAACATTTTTGCAACACTTCTCATACTTTTTGATCTCTCTATAACGAACTTCCCTATACCGAAGTTTTTTCTGCAACGAATCTTTCTTAACAACCCAGGTAGAATTGCTCACATTAAATAACCTCCCTATAGCGATTTTTTAGCAAACGAGGGCAATAGAAATAAGAAAGATTTCGCTGTGGAATTTGGAACTTCCCCCACCACTCTCTCAAAAATTTTGAAATAAAAAAAATAAGATTGAAGAAGATAGCTCATCTAGTGTGCGTAATAAATGTCGAAAGGATAGATTCTGTCATTATCCTGATGTTGATGAAGTCATTATTATATGAACAACAGCTGCTGGGCATAAAAACATTCCTCTTTCGATGATAAAAGGCACTTGAATTTGCAAAATCACTGGGGTATTCCGATTTTGTAGCGAGTGTTGGATGGCTCGATAAATTTAAAAGAACACATAATATAGTGGGATATGTTGTTTGTGGAGAGAGCGGTGTAATAACTGCATTTAAAAATACAAAATGCGTTAGTAAAAAAGAAAGGAAATAATGCTTCCAATATTACTGGGACAGAAAAACTTAGATTGCTTGTCATTGGAAAATAAAAACACTTTGCTTAAAAGGTCTGCAAAATCTTGGAGTGGACTATAATAACCAAAAAGCATTGATGTGACATTTTAATATAATACTAAATTAAAAGTGTATCTACAAAAAATTTAATCAAGAATAAATTCTCCTTCATTTGCATTAATAACTACAGCGAAGGCGCCTATCATACCTTCGCAGCAATCATGGACTATTAGCTCAACTCTTAATGGCCGAGGTATCATGAAACTTTTGAAAAATATTTCATGTTGTCATTTTTTGTATACTCTGAAGCAAACTCAGTTGTTTGAATTATTTTTTATTTACTTAATTTAAGTTCAGTTTTTTCCTTGTATCAAATAAATTTTTCCTCGGTTTAAGTAAGAATTTACTTGTTTTGAGGAAAAAATCAGCAAAATATAGTTAAAGTAAAAATTTACTTGGTTTGAGGTAAAATTTATAGTTTTATGAAAATTTCAGCAAAATTTAGAAAAATGTACTTGGTTTGAGGAAAAACTTACTGGAATTTTCCTCAGTTTGAGTAAATATTTACTTGGATAGAGGAAAATTGAACTAGGATCAAGTTCAAAGAATGTACTACTTTCAATTTTTTATGAGTGTACACTAAATTTTAAAAGTATTAAGTTCGGCTCACTTACCCATAGCGCTTTTTCGAAATATTTAAAAACATATTTTCATCACCTATGAAAAAGATGTAAGCGACAAAAACTACTTGCATCACATATCTTGGACAGAACAATGCTAATTTACCTAAATTCGCAGTTAAACACATTCATAAACCAAAGATAAATAGTAAAAATCTTCTCCTGTATAATTTTGTTTTTGGTCTTTTTTGCAAATAGGGCTCGATATTTCCACATAAAAACAGTCATAAAGTTACGTGGAGATCGTCGAATAATAAAACGGAGAATCAAATTGACCACATATGTGTTAGCGCCAAATGGAGTAATTGCCTTTGCGATGTTCGGAACAGAAGATGTGCTGATATAGGTTCGGATCAACATCTATTGGTTGGCAAATTACGATTTTCTGTCAAAAACTCTCACAAAAGTAAAAACGTATGTCGTACTAGATACAATTCCGATAGACTGAAGCCGCCACAATCGATACAGGTTTGTACAGGTATTACAATTATGGGTCAGTTTTTTTGAAATTATGTTCGTTCGTCTGAGAGTGATTCATGTATTCATCCGAGTCCGATCGCCCGATGCTGCGTAGATGCGCCCTTAGTGACCTGTGAGAATTCCCATCGTGCTGCTGAGTTCGATTTTACTCAACCTCACCAGTCTTCTGGTTTCGCCCTCATTGGGACCGCCCCATAAGACTTTGGTCGTAATCTATGGGCTACAGCTGCTCAATTCCCTATTTCAATTCTTATTGCCTGGAACGGCTTGGCGCCTTCATATTGACAGATTCGAGGCCTAATACTCCTCTGGCCAGTTCATCGGCCTTTTCATTACCTTCGATCAAACAGAGTCCTTGCACCCATATGATTTCTAGTTGTCCTTTGGTGGAAACTTTTTCTATTTACTCCTTTCATTCTAATATTGTTTGTGATTTCGCCGTGGGTTTAGTGATCGCGTTCCCGACGCTGAGTTGAGAGAGCTGAGAAAGGTCGCCAGAAAAGTATATAACAGGCAACGGAGTTGACTATTGTGATAAAATAGACAACGTAAATGACTGCGCTAGATTTAGAAGTCCTGTCGAAGGACCCGAAACCTCTAGGACACATCCAGAAACTGAATGGTACATGGACGGCATAGGGCCAAGAGACACTCCTCCTCTTATCCGAGACCCACTTTCCAAATTGTGAGGAAATGGATGGCGAGGTCTCCGTGGTCACATTTTGAACCGATCAGCTTGTCATCCTTAATACATTGGAAGGAATCTTAGACATTTATCTAAGAGAAAGCATTGACAGCAATCTAATTAGCGACGGCTTAAACTTTTAGGATATGTTCGTTTATTTTTGGAAAGAAAAAAATGTGCGTGAAGATAAATTCCGAATTTAACTAGCAGAGACACAAACCACCCAAGTTAACAGTGGGCTGTTAATGGGTTAACAGAGCTATGTTAATTTTGAATGATAATATATAAACAAAATCTGATCGGGAGAATAGAAAACATATCAATCTCGACATATAAAGCGAGAAAATATTAAATTTTGTATTGCATATTTGTATTTTTTCAACATAAAAATTTTTTATTAATTTTTAACGCAGTGGATAAGCGGCAAAGTCTGGGTCCATGACTTGGGTACCAAAAAATAGTTCTTCCAATGAGCTTTCAGAATATATGCCCCACGTTTCCCAAATCAATTTTGTATTACGAAAATACTATGTTGCAAGTCTAAATTCTGTTTTTTATACATATATAAGACCCCACTGTGCGCAAACCGCTAGGTCTGGGTCCATGACTTGGGTACCAAAAAATAGGTCTTCCCATGACCTTTCAGAATATATAACCCACGTTTCCCAAAGCTATTTTGTATTACGAAAATACTCTGTTGCAAGTCTAAATTCTGTTTTTTATACATTTTAAGACCCCACTGTGCGCAAACCGCTAGGTCTGGGTCCATGACTTGGGTACCAAAAAATAGGTTTTCCCATGACCTTTCAGAATATATACCCCACGTTTCCCAAAGCAATTTTGTATTATGAAAATACTCTGTTGCAAGTCTCAATTCTGTTTTTATAAAAAAATATGAGACCCCACTGTGGGCAAACCGCTAGGTCTGGGCCCATGACTTGGGTACCAAAAAATAGGTCTTCCCATGACCTTTCAGAATATATAACCCACATTTCCCAAAGCAATTTTGTATTATGAAAATACTCTGTTGCAAGTCTAAATTCTGTTTTTATTCAAATATATGACCCCACTGCGCGCAAACAGCTAGGTCTGGGTCCATGACTTGGGTACCAAAAAATAGGTCTTCCAATGAGCTTTCAGAATATATAAACCACGTTTCCCAAAGCAATTTTGTATTACGAAAATACTCTGTTGCAAGTCTAAATTCTGTTTTTTACACATATATGTGACCCCACTGTGCGCAAACCGCTAGGTCTGGGTCCATGACTCGGGTACCAAAAAATAGGTCTTCCGATGAGCTTTCAGAATATATGTCCCACGTTTCCCAAAACAATTTTGTATTATGAAAATACTCTGTTGCAAGTTTAAATTCTGTTTTTTATACATATATATGACCCCACTGTGCTCAAACCGCTAGGTCTGGGTCCATGACTCGGGTACCAAAAAATAGGTCTTCCAATGAGCTTTCAGTCTAAATTCTGGTTTTATTAAAATATATGACCCCACTGTGCGCAAACCGCTAGGTCTCGGTCCATGACTCGGGTACTACAAAATATTTCTTCCGATGAGCTTTCAGAATATATATCGCACGTTTCCCAAAACAATTTTGTATTATGAAAATACTCTGTTGCAAGTCTAAATTCTGTTTTTTATACATATATATGACCCCACTGTGCGCAAACCGCTAGGTCTGGGTCCATGACTTGGGTACCAAAAAATAAGCCTTCCAATGAGCTTTAAGAATATATAACCCATGTTATTATTTTGTTTTGAAAATATCCTGTTGCATCATATGTATTTTCTTTGCTTCAATATAGCATTGAGCCACTGTAGGCATGGAATGTTACACAAATGAATGGAATAACGGCCAAACTTTTTGTTTGTGTTTGTTGCCTAAATGATTTACACACTTGTGCTCTCACTAAGCCTCAGTGCAGACATTTCCCTCCAATTTTTTGCTCTCTCGCTCTCTCTATCAACTAATGCCACTAAATAATAATATGTGATCTTTTCTTTCGCTCTCAAACCGCGATAGAGTCGAAATCGGTGTTGTCAATGAGGGAAAATATTCCCTACATACATAAAGTGAAATCATATTAGTAAAAAGGAAATAATATGTGTTTAAATTGTGACATAATATTTACATTTTATTTTTTAATTTTGGAATCAATATTTACAATTATTTCTCTTTATTTTGAACCCAACAATATTCTTTGTAAAATTAAATAAAAATGTATGTCAAAATTGCTATAAAAAAAATCGTGTTTAGCTTAAAAGCCACACAGAACAAGCAATTGCTCTACACTTGCAGAATTTGCAAGAGCTACAATGGTAGATATGCTATGGGTTTTAGTCTTGCAAATGACACAAAGTCTTTCTTAGTATTTTGTATTTTAGTTTTCTTTGTATTTTGTTGTTGTGGTGTAGCAAATCGTAGCAAAAGTTAGATCTCTAAGCTTTGTAAGATCTACAACCCCCATACATAGAGTGAAAACCCTAATAATTTATATCTTCAATGGACAGATTTTTGGTACCCAAGTCATGGACCCAGACGTAGCGGTTTGCGCACAGTGGGGTATGACTTTTTTTGGTACCCAAGTCATGGACCCAGACGTAGCGGTTTGCGCACAATGGGGTATGACTTTTTTGGTACCCAAGTCATGGACCCAGACGTAGCGGTTTGCGCACAGTGGGGTATGATTTGTATAAAACTTTATACTTGCAACAGAGTTTTGTCATAATACAAAATTGCTTTGGGAAACGTGGGTTATATATTCTGAAAGGTCATGGGAAGACCTATTTTCTGGTACCCAAGTCATGGACCCAGACCTAGCGGTTTGCGTACAGTGGGGTCATATATTTGTATAAAAATAGAATTTAGATTTGCAACAGAGTATTTTCATAATACAAAATTGCTTTGGGAATCGTGGGGTATATATTCTGAAAGGTCATGAGAAGACCTATTTTCTGGTACCCAAGTGATGGACCCAGACCTAGCGGTTTGCGAACAGTGGGGTCATATATTTGTATAAAAACAGAATTTAGACTTGCAACAGAGTATTTTCATAATACAAAATTGCTTTGAGAATCGTGGGGTATATATTCTGAAAGGTCATGGGAAGACCTATTTTCTGGTACCCAAGTCATGGACCCAGACCTAGCGGTTTGCGCACAGTGGGGTCATATATATGTATAAAAAAAAACAGAATTTAGACTTGCAACACAGTATTTTCATAATACAAAATTGTTTTGGGAAACGTGGGATATATATTCTGAAAGCTCATCGGAAGACCTATTTTTTGGTACCCGAGTCATGGACCCAGACTTTGCCGTTTATCCACTACGTTAAAAATTAATAAAAAAATTTTATGTTGAAAAAATACAAAATTTAATATTTTCTCTCTCTATATGTCGAGATTGATATGTTTTCCATTCAGATTTTGAATTTCGATGATGTATCTTCTCCCGATCCGATTTTGTGTATATATTATCATCCACTATCAAGATTAACATAGCTCTGTTAACCCATTAACAGCCCACTGTTAACATGGGTGGTTTGTGTCTCTGCTAGTTAAATTCGGAATTTATCTTCACGCACATTGTAAAGATTTGATTTGATTGCTGGCTAAATGGGGAATATTTGTGGCAGAACAGTTTTAAAAGCCCTGATAGAGAAAGTAAAAATATATGCAATTTCATCCGTGAATTTTAAATTTTTGGCAGAAATGCAGCGATTTTCGCGACTGACTGCATATATGTTAAAAGCGGCATTGGTTCTGAATACACATGCAAAAGATGTGGCGGATTCGCTAGATATTTCGAGAGAAAATAACAAACCAAAAATGTAATTTTTTGCCAAACCTCAAAATCATTTTGGCCATATCTCCGACGAAAATGTAAATTTTGCAAATATATCCAATTTGACCTTTTTATGTACCACAGTATCCACTTTTTGTCGAAAAAACTCGACTCTAAAACAGGTCGTCGGCCACACCGTGGACTTGGAGGATGAAGATGAAATTTGCTAAGTGACGTGGAACCATAACAGGATCTAATTACTAAAATCAAGAAGTGGGTTACTGAACCTACTGCGGAGCTTTCCGATCCAAATGAGCAGTATTACTCCGGCGGTGATGAGGAAATTAGAAACGAGGTTCTCAGTACAAGGTACAGAACACTAGATGAAACTCTATACAACTGAATTAAATATAAGTACAAAGCAGATATAAATGTTTTTATTCTTAAGAAAATAAAGTAGAAGGTACTTGCGATAATATACGTTTTCCCATAGTTCCTAGGAGGAACATAAGACATAGACGAGACGAGAACCATAACAGGATCTAATTACTAAAATCGAGAAGTGGGTTACTGAACCTACTGCGGAGCTTTCCGATCCAAATGAGCAGTATTACTCCGGCGGTGATGAGGAAATTAGAAACGAGGTTCTCAGTACAAGGTACAGAACACTAGATGAAACTCTATACAACTGAATTAAATATAAGTACAAAGCAGATATAAATGTTTTTATTCTTAAGAAAATAAAGTAGAAGGTACTTGCGATAATATACGTTTTCCCATAGTTCCTAGGAGGAACATAAGACATAGACGAGACGAGATCTGTCGTACACGGAAAACGGGTTTCGTGCCATCACTGTCTGCTTAAGAAATCAAAACGAGGTAATTCATCGTCTGTCCCTGCATAACACGGTGGAGAAAAAACACGCAAAAAGTCCCCGTCCGTCCAATGAGTGGGTTGGACTCTATGATCCAATAACTTACCCATAGTCTAACCATGTTTATATTAACAATATAATCAATGATGCAAAAATTAATGCGTAATCATAATCATAATTCCTCTCTTCAAATATGCAGCTGGAATGCGAACAGTGTAAATCAACACAGATAAGAAATTCCAAACTTTCTCAATTCAGAGGATATATATATATAATGCATATGGTGGCACGGGTATCCTTATTCGGCGAAGATTGAGGCATGGCGTACTTCTGGGATATTCGGAGAATTATATCCATGCGGCATCAGTTCGAATACCATCCCCACGGCTGACAATTGTATTATTGTCCCATGGAGCGTATGGAGCGTGCCGACGGACAATAATAAACTATCTGATTTAATGGATTTTGGTATATTTAGAGGAATAGAAAAAATCAAATTGTCCTGACATCTCGTCGCACTATTCACCCGTAATTATTTAAATTAACGACGGGAATTCGAAGGTAGAGACTCACCAAAGTCTTGTAAATTCTAGGACCAAAACTGGTTAAACTGGATAAAAACACAGAAAATCTGATTCTTTTAAATGATTCAATAAAGCAAGTACTTGGCGTTGTACTTTATATACGTTGTACAAAAGATATCAGCGGCTATGAATGAGTGTAAGGACGCAGTGCCTTGAAAGGATTCCCGTAAGGGTGCTTGTGTTTCTTTTGCAGAGTGCAAGTAATTCCTTAGTTCTACTAGGGTTCGGCCATGAAGTGCATGTTATTCTGCCTCCTTGTTTCGCCGTCTGCTATATCGTCTATATGATTAAGAAGCTCTAAGAAGGGTATTCACCGTCACTGGAATATCCGGCGCCTCGGAACCATTCCGTGCACAATCGACTGCCATTTCGTTACCTGGTTAATCAGTGCTACCCATACAAGTGTGACGTCGTGAGTTTGGAGTCGTTCCAGGGATTCTAAGCAGCCAAGTAAACATATTGATAGAATTTAAGGCTATCCATATCCATCTTATACGTAGTGCTACCCTTGCTGCACATCTCCTTACGAAAATGTCCACGGGTTGTATATTAAGTATATTTTCTAGCCCGGCTTGAGATGCTGTACAATCAGTGTACCCATCTATTCCCGAACATCTTTCTGCAGGTATAAAAGGTGCATAGTGTGTTCTTTTCTCTCTCATAATTGTTCATTTTCCAGGAAGGTTTAGAGTCCAGGATTATGGCTAGGTACTTTGCTTCCTTTGATTTGATAGACGCAGCGTCTCCCCCGTCTTTTTTTTGGGAGATCAAAATACATAATTTTGTATTTTCTTGTAAACAGAACCAACTCAGTTTTCTTTGGGTTAATTCCTAACCCATTTCTTGGTGCCCATAGTGTAAGCTTCCTCAGTGATATTTCCATGACCTCGCTAATCGTTGGTAAGAATTTACCTCGGATCAGCAATACTAAGTCATCCTTGAAGGTATGTGTGTTGTGTCCCACTGAAGTCGGCTGGTTTTAGTTTCTCCCTTACATGATGGACCTTTAAAGTCGTTCCAAAGGTTTTAGTAAAAACTATGAGGTCTACAATCTTTAGCCGTGTTGTAGTTTATTTTTCCCGCCTTGGTACATAAAAGAAGAAAAATTACTGTGAACAGTCCATTAGAAAAGTAAGAAATACTAGAATGTTACAACAAGCAGTAACTGGCTAAGCTACTTCCTCCACCGACGATACTCCATATACGCAACCTACACCTCCTTTTCAAGATATTTCATCTAATCAACCTACTTCTCCTGTTCAAGAGACACCATCATCATTAGATTTGGAAGAATTGAATGAAGGCCTTACTTTTATCCAGGAATCATAAGGGAAGAAATTACGAAAGTGGTTTGTGGGATGCAGCATAGCACCCTCGAATGTTGGCAGTCACGTGCAGTATAATGACTACGATCCGTTGCACCTGGACACATATTCATATCACAATAAACTGCGCCTGCAAATTATTCTAAATTCATGCATACTTAATTTGGTATGTATTTTATAAAAGATTGGACAAAACACTGAGAGGGATAACAGAAAAGCATTTTAAATCGGGGAGAGAAGAATTCGACAAGAGAAACAAAAACTACCGCAGATCAGAATGTTCCAGAGAGCACTTCTTTCGCAGAAAATATATCATGTATTCAAAAACTACTATATAATTATATGGATTAAAACCAAATATATTTTGATAAAAAATTGAGTTGCCACGCCCACTTACAGTGGGATGGTAGTAGATTTTTGAAGCAAAATACCTTTAGAAACAGGTAGACCCTTCCGTACATATACTTATGCTGCTTACAAAAGTTGTTTAGAAATAAACTTAAGTTTCGCAACCTATTGCCGCAAGGAAATACATTAGCAGACAGATAGCCTTTAATTTCCTTATATGTACTTAAGACGCTTACCGAAGTTGTCTATCAAAATTTTAAGTTGATCAATCTACTGCCACAGCCAGTTACAGGTAGACATTTGAAATGTAATGCATTTATCTTGATGTTGGCAACACGCTGCCATTATTACTTTCTGAAAATGCATTAGTTCAAAAATAGACTTTTTGGCTCAAAAATTAGTATTTGGTGTACAAAACATATGCAACTAACTTACTTTAGGATCGATAAGTTTGTAAGTTTTAATCATAAAGAAAACAATGTTGTTTAAATAGATATTAATACAGCATTAAGATTTCAAATAATTAACAAAATTCACATATTCTGTCAAAATTTCTTTGTTGTCGGCATTTTTGTTGATAATTATAAAAACCAGTGTGGACAAAACGTATGCAACTCGATAATTTTGTTTTAAAGCGTCATTTTTTAAATTCATTTTGATTTGTCGTTGTTATCAAAAAATCAAAGAAATTTTAACAGAATATGTGAATTTTGTTAAATTTTTGAAATCTTAATGCAACATTGCTTTCTTTGTGATTAAAATTTACAAACATACCGAGCCCAATAAAGTAAGCCACCCTTAGTTGCATATGTTATGTCCACCACTGTATATTCATAAAATTGTACATATTACGTTAAATTTGGTTAAATATTAATTTATAGTATTTATATCCAGTTTATAATTTATATGGACTGTATAAACTATACCCACTGATATTAAAACACCCGTGTTTATTATAAACCAGGTATAGGCGCAAGTAGGTTATCACATAGTCGGTCACGCCCAACTTTAGCCCTTTCTCACTTGTTAGTTGATGCTATACATTAATGATAAACATTTCTGTGAAATTTCACGGTGATAATGTCATTTCGACCATTTTCTAACCGAAATTTTACAATATCTGCATTTTTAACATTGTGGCAATTTGCTGCAGCCCATTTCTAACGGCATATTAATGTGCACTTTTAACCTTTCTTCTTATATATATGGTTCAGCGGATATGTTCGAATAAACAAAGTTCTACTCTAATACAGGAACGACTCGTAAATATACCCGAAAAACAAAACACCCATAACAGTGCATTGCTTTTTAAAATAACATTATTATTATTTTTTATTTTTTGACTCATTTACATATCTGTGTTTGTATTTTCTAATTTACAAAAAAATAGTAGCTTGTGTTTTCGTTATTACTTTAGGTTGAAATATGAAAAATGAAACAAGAGAAAAAGTAGTAACTTTTGCAGCATGGTTTGAAAAAACTAGTTGCCACTTGGTTCCAAATTTGTATTGTTTGTCATTTTAAATTGTTGGCAACAACCTGCCATTATTACTTTACACCAAAAATCGACTTTTTGTCTCTCAAATTGGTGTTTGGCCCCATCGTGAAATGACAACCCTATGTTAAAATCATGCACGATTCGCCTAAAAATGACTTACTTCTCTGGCATGTTATTTTTTGCTGGCAAGTTATACACTTCTAAAGACAAAACATTAAAAAATTTCAATTATTATTCGTGAAGAAGACATAATTTAGAGGCGTTGCATGTCATTCATGAATTATTTTGGTCAACGGACCTCCCCGGTAGGTCCTCTCTAAACTTTCAAATTTGTCATTTTCAAATTATTTGTAAAAATAATTATATATTATTTTTTAATAATTATATTTTTTAACCCCATATGTTGACTTCTTACTCAAAAAGTATTACCACATCCCTGCGGCAAATAATGAAATGCCGACCATTTTAGTAAAAGTTCCAAATTTTGCAACATATTTTCCCAACTTTGAGAATTTGGATATTGTTTTGGAAAAAAGTCAAAAACTGTTTTTGAAAATAAAAAATAGTAAGAATAAATAAGAAGAACGAGGGCTTTAATAACACTAGTCAACAGTCAAAATGTACTCGGGATGCTATAATTTTTTCTGTGTAGATAACCTTGACATGAGCTCGAAAAACGGAATAAAAATTTTTTTTTTCGTTTGGTTTTTTTTTTTATTTTTTTTTTAAATTTTAAAAATTTTTTTTTGGTTAATTTGTTTCGTACGGCATAACTCGGGAACCACTAGCCCGATTTAATTGAATTAAATTTTAAAAAATTTAAAATTACAATTCCCTTAATCTGTTCATATATTGTTTTCCTATACAAGCAACAGTTTCCAAGTTAAAAATGAATATATAAAGGAAAAAACTTATTTTTTGCCTAAAGATTTAAAATTTTTTTTTTTTTAAATCCATAAAAAATCCAAAATGAAAAAAAAATGTCAAATCTTATTACTTTTACGTAAAGTCACATAACCTATGAGCAAAATGAGACAAAGATCATGAAAATCGATGCACGCGTTTCGCTTTTATTCGCAATTGAGTAAAGGTATGAATTTCAAAAATTTGCTCGACATATGCACAACTTTGTCTATGGTAAGGTTTTTTCTTTTTTTTTATTCTCAGAATTAACAAAACGGAATAAACAAAGGGTTATTTAATTTTTATGATTGCGTAAGCAAAGTAATAAACGCTAATAAATGTGCGTGAACAATTAAAAGGAAAAAAGGAAAGGGGACTTTTTTAATTATTTGGGTTTTCCGTTGGCTACCTGTATGATTTGTTTACAGAAATGCAACCCACATTTAAGGGTGGTCATTATTCGGAAAATTTAAGACTCACACATGGTGAAATAGGTATGTAGCCACCGTAAAAAAATATACACCCATTTATAAGTACCTGTCAGTAAAATACTAAACAATACACAGTATAAATAGGTCTTCATTGATCGATTTTACTCATTCAACAAGTGTCGACGAACGCGATAGTTAAAATGAGCAAACGTTCGCGAGGATTTGAATGTAATACCAATCCAAGTAATTTTTGTTAAATGTGCGCCATGCTCGTCACTCACATCGCCCAGGTTGTCCGGAAAGAAGTCCAAGTGCGAGTGTAGAAAATGTATCTCAAGCGACATATTTGCTCTAATTTTTTTATAATTTTGGAGTAGTTGTTCGACGATCTCTCTGTAATTTGAGCTTTTGTTGTTTCCAAGAAATCCGGAAACAATTTGCCGAAATGAGTTCCAAGCTGCAGCTTCATTTGGTGATAAAATGTGCTCAAACTGTTGGTCTTGCAACAACTTTTTAATTTGCGGACCGTCGAAAACGCCTTCCTTAATCTTTGCCGATGAAAGGTGAGGAAAAATGGTTTTTAAATAGGCGAACGCTTCGCCATCTTTGTTGATAGCTTTCACGAAGTTTTTTATGAGTCCGAGCTTTATGTGAAGAGGTGGGAGAAAAACATTTTCCTTTTTTATGAGTGGTGTATATTTCACGTTGTCGCTGCCGGGGATGAAGTTAACTCTTTCTGTCCAACTCCTCCTGGTGTAATGATGTTGACGATCGCGGCTGTCCCAAAGGCAGAGAAAACAACAGTACTTTGTGAATCCACCTTGTAATCCACAAAGGATACCGATAACCTTAAGGTCGGCACAAACTTTCCAATCGTGCCTCTCATAGTTAAGGCACTTTAGTAGATTGTCCATGACTTCGTATGTTTCCTTGGTGTCAACGGCATGAGCATTTGGAATCGAAGGTTTCTCGTTGCCGTTGTGCAGTAAAATTGCTTTAAGGCTCTGCTTGTTGCTGTCGATGAAAAGACGCCACCCTCCTGGATTGTAAGAGTACCCGAGTTCACCAAATAATCCGGGAATGTCCTTACAAAAACAGATGTTGTCTTTTTTTGTGTAGTACCTTGCGTATGGTTCATGACGCTTCCTGTAGATTGTTGTCACCACACCAGGAGCCAAGAAACCGAACTGTTGCATGCGCGATGCATGCAACTCTGCATCTTCCTTGGAGAGTTTCAATTCTCTAACCCAATCGTTCAGTTCTGCTTGGGAACATAAGCGTTGACCTCCATGCAATGTATATGTTGACTCGCATTCTGATGTGGTTTCTACTGTCTCCGGATCTGATGTTGGATCATCATTATTAGATGCCCATCTTGAAACGGACGGTTGCGGGTCCACTGGTTCTTCGGAAAATGGCACTGGAAAATTCACTGTTGAAACAGCAGCGTAAGTCCATCGTATATTTTTTCCCACGCCTGTTTTTTTGCTAAGACAGAAGTAGCAATCTGTTACATGACAAAGCGGAGCTCTCCAAAGCATTGGCATGATGATTCTCGGCTGTCGTCTGAAAGAATTTCAATAATAAGTTATATATGTTCTTGAATTTCGTAATCTACACTTACCTTGAGTCAGCTAGCTGTACGTAGCACCTTGGACATAGAGCACTTGGTGTCCACCGCTCATCTATGTTTGAGACCTTTAAATTGAAGCTCTCTTCAAAACAACGCTTGTTTTTTTCAGAAACGTATTCTCCGCACATGTAACAAAAATTACTTGGATTGGTATTGCATTCAAATCCTCGCGAACGTTTGCTCATTTTAACTATCGCGTTCGTCGACACTTGTTGAATGAGTAAAATCGATCAATGAAGACCTATTTATACTGTGTATTGTTTAGTATTTTACTGACAGGTACTTATAAATGGGTGTATATTTTTTTACGGTGGCTACATACCTGTTTCACCATGTGTGTCTTAAATTTTCCGAATAATGACCACCCTTAAATGTGGGTTGCATTTCTGTAAAAAAATCATACAGGTAGCCAACGGAAAACCCAAATAATTAAAAAAGTCCCCTTTCCTTTTTTCCTTTTAATTGTTCACGCACATTTATTAGCGTTTATTACTTTGCTTACGCAATCATAAAAATTAAATAACCCTTTGTTTATTCCGTTTTGTTAATTCTGAGAATAAAAAAAAGAAAAAACCTTACCATAGACAAAGTTGTGCATATGTCGAGCAAATTTTTGAAATTCATACCTTTACTCAATTGCGAATAAAAGCGAAACGCGTGCATCGATTTTCATGATCTTTGTCTCATTTTGCTCATAGGTTATGTGACTTTACGTAAAAGTAATAAGATTTGACATTTTTTTTCATTTTGGATTTTTTATGGATTTTAAAAAAAAAAAATTTAAATCTTTAGGCAAAAAATAAGTTTTTTCCTTTATATATTCATTTTTAACTTGGAAACTGTTGCTTGTATAGGAAAACAATATATGAACAGATTAAGGGAATTGTAATTTTAAATTTTTTAAAATTTAATTCAATTAAATCGGGCTAGTGGTTCCCGAGTTATGCCGGACGAAACAAATTAACCAAAAAAAAAATTTTTAAAATTAAAAAAAAAAAAAAAATAAAAAAAAAACCAAACGAAAAAAAAAAATTTTTATTGCGTTTTTCGAGCTCATGTCAAGGTTATCTACACAGAAAAAATTATCGCATCCGGAGTACATGAAATTTTTTTCATTTTGTTGAGTAGTGTAATTTAATGGAGTATCACTTCTTGCGATTGCGTGCGATTTTTTAAACGCATATTCGGAATGTGGGTTGTGCTTTTCATTCGTTTGTGAGAATCATTTGCATTTTATTTATTTTTAGTAACAATTTTAATTATTTTCTTTTGATAGTTATCAATATTTCTTGATTTAGTTTTGTATTGTGTGGACCTATGCCACAGACTGGACAAAGATCTGGAATGGTGTCGTCGAGTCTTGATCATTGTGCTTTTCATTCGTTTGTGAGAATCATTTGCATTTTATTTATTCTTAGTAACAATTTTAATTACTTTCTTTTGATAGTTATCAATATTTCTTGATTTATTTTTTTATTGTGTGGACCTATGCCACAGGCTGGACAAAGATCTGGAATGGTGTCGTCGAGTCTTGATCGATATGAATTGAGTCGACTACACCATCCAGATCTAAGTTGGGCCAAAATGACCCTCGTGTTTCTAGGCAACGTCCGCTCTGAGTCTGCAATGGGTGGAGGGCCTCCTCCAAGAACAATATTAGCCCTGTAGTTGTACGTGGTGCTTTCAACACGTCCGCGTGTATTTGCTCCAGACCCACCAAGCATGAGGAGTCAGTGAAGGGATCCGTGAGGTGATGACGGATCTGCTCCTCAAATTGCCACAGATTTCTCCTGACATGCCTAGGCGGAGGTTCCAAACACGATAATGTGTAGTTTGGGTGACTCCGTCGATGGCATCCCAGGAGGAACTGCTTGGTGAGGATTTCACAGTGGAGCTTCACTGGTAAGATCTTTGTTTCCTCATGCAGGTGATCTGTCTGCGACATCATGAGGCAGCCTGTGATGGTGCGAAGGGCTGCATTTTGGCAGGTCTGTAAGCTATCCCACTGTGTCTTGCTAACATTTGGTGACCACGTTGGCGTTGCATAGTTTGTCACGGGCCGGCTGATCGCTTTGTACGTAGCGGACAGTCTCCTTGTCCATTCCCCAAGTGCTGCCGGCAATCGACTTGAGAACTCTATTGCGGGTACGTACTTTATTGCAGGTTGCCGTGGAATGCGCGGACGACGAAAACAGGCTATCTAGTGTCACACCCAGTAGCTTGGGGTGAGTGACTGTCGGCATTGTTACACCATCGACTTCAATAGGTAGGACCGTCGCTGTGGATTTTGCGGGGGATTACTTAAGATTTCTGGATGTAAAGAACGCGGTAAGATCTTGGAGATATGCATTCATTTTATTGCAGAGGCTATTTAGGCCATGTCCTCCCGCCAGTACAGAGCAGTCGTCCGCATAAGAGATTATCTCAACCCCTGGGGGATATGGGAGTTTGGAAAGGTAGAAATTGAAGAGGAGAGGGGAGATAACTCCACCCTGGGGGACACCCTGCTTCACTCTACGGGCTTGGATCGTTTATTCATAAACTCCTGCAACTCCTGTCTGCAACACATGTAATTCACTACCCATCTCTTCGTCAAGTTGGGAAGACTTGAGTCGTGTATGTCCTTGAACAGAACGGAGTGATCAACCGTATCGAACGCCTTCGTGTCACAAGAACTACTCGTTCGCAGGGTCATTTCCCGTTAAGGCTGTGGCTGAAGGTTGATGTGATGGCGGTTAATGATGGCGACCCCGTCCACTTTCTTCCTGGGGTTGGACAGAGATGTGATTGTCGTCCAAAGCTTATTCGCGCCCAAGCTTAAATTGCAGTCACTAATGAGATCCAACCACCTTTTCCGCTTATAATCCTTGACCAATGTGCTGATCTCCAGGTTGAGCTCGGAAATTCTGGTATCGCCGGGGTTTGATTGTCGGATTTCGTCGCGTAAATCTGCTTTGTGAGGATCTGATGGATTAGGATGGGATGCAAATTTGCGCTCAGAGAAATATCTATATATCTATAATATAACTGTAACCAGTCTGCCTTCTTCTGGTTAATGTACGTCTTTCGACCAAAGACGATAAAATCGTTTTCTGGTTAATGTACATCTTTCGACCAAAGACGATAAAATCGTTTGGCCGGTTTAGGGAGATGACAATGGGGAGGTGGTCAGAGGCAAGAGATATAATTGCTCGCCATGCCGTGCAGTTGATCAACCCTGCGTTGACGATGGATATGCAGGTGAGCTTGCGCAGATCCCCGTCATCCTAGTAGGAGTGTCATGGTGTATAGTGCAAAACGTGGAGCTATCGATTTGCTCTGCATGTCGGAGCCTCTGCGATCATTCCCGAGGCAGTAATGCCAAAGTTCGTGACTTGCGTTGAAATCCCCCATCACAATGCGATTATCACCTGTGAGCAGTGCTCCAATATCTGGGTGATAACCGGGAGGGCAAACCGACACTGGGGATATGTACACGTTATACAGTTCGACAAGCGCTTCGCCAGAGCTCACAGCGATACCCTGAACTTCAAGGTATACATCCTGTGGGTCCTGACTAAAGCTTATCTCTCTGTATTGCACTGATTGGTGGAATATAAATGCAATGCCACAATGGTGGATTATTTCTACTGCGGTATTTGCGGACGATATTGAAACCGTTGCAATGAGCCAGTCTCTCTCTTGAACCGCTGCGACCGATATGCGATGACTGCCCATGAAGGCAGTTATCTCCGAGATCTTGTTCTGGAGACCGTTGCAATTAAATTGAAAGAAATTGATGTTGTCAGGTGTGGGGATGTCAATATGGGGTGTGAGCAGTTGTTGTGACTGCTGTGGCTGTTGTAGGGGCAGTACGGATACACTATTTTGTTGTGTTGTTACACTGTGTTGTATAGGGGATGGAGGAGGGGACGGAGTGAAATACTTCGATGACGAAGAGGACTGCGTCGAAGTGCTGGGCATTGGTTGTGTGCAGCACGGGTCGTTGTACCTGTCACTCCATTCTCTACAACTGTTCAGACCCGATCAGTTTATACGCTAACGGATGTGACACCATCTATTGCATCCATTACATTTAGCCGATGCCGAACGGATGACTCAACCGAGCAAAGATTTTGGGCTCGGTTCGTCTGTAAAGGCCGCAGACGTTGTCTATTTAGTCGATTCGCGGCCGGAGATGAATGTCTCGGCAGCTGCCGACTAGTTGACGGCTATTGTTGTTGCTGTCTTCGTAAGCAATAACGAGGTGATGGAGAGGGGTACCGATGTTTTGGCGGGGGACGGCTAAGCTAAGACAGAACAATTGTTCGACTTCCTCAGGTGACACCATCGCCCACATCCATTGCTCCATTTCCGTTCCTCATGATCGGTGCATTGTGAGTAAGTTTTTGTTGAGGTGCATTCACCTCAGGAAAGGTAATTTTTGGTGTAGTCTACCTTCCACACGGTAACATTGGTACATTTGATCAGATCCAAACTGATCTTTAGTCTAAATATACCAATGTTATTATGGTTGGTGACTTTAACTGTAATTTTTTGACATTTCTATGACGGTTTCTATGTAATATGTAATCGTTTAGGTGTGTCTATTTTTCATAACTCTTTTCCTACACACTATGATGTTGCTCATTATTCATGTTCTCTGATTGATTTTGCTTTGCTTAGCAATTCTTCTTCCATGCATTTTTCCCAGTCAGTTTCAGTGTCCTTCAATTTCCCACCATTCGTTCATACTTGGCTCCCTTAATTTTGTAGTTTCAGAAAGGGCAGACTAATAACAGAATATCGAAATTATAATGAAGTGGATTGGAATGATTTTTTGATTATTATTACCAATTTAATTACGACTCCCTATTTTTACACTTCATATAGTTCCATCTTCTCAGTTTTGTTAGTACATACAGTATTTTTATTGTGCAGTTAATTTATCCAATAAAATTTACCCTACCCATAAGACAGACTATTAAAATCTGTTACTCAATCATCAATAAACACACAACGCTAATGATGTAACAGAAAAGAAAATATTTGATTATTTTACATTTTCTATAAATGAAACAAATAGTAATTTAATAAATGTACTTCTTATTTCCGGAAATAAAAAATCACACTTTATCTCTTGCCGTGAGCGGACGTGTTCTCTTTGGCTCTCGTAGGAAAAAAATCAAAATAATCGAATATTATTATCAATTATAATAAAGAATTGAGCGACTGAACGCTAACATAAAATAAAAGTGTTGTGTACCCGATCTAATTTGATTGTTGTGTACAAACAAAAAAAATCAAAAGAATAAAATACAAAAAATAAACAATCAAGGCAGTGTTGTGCGTGTTGTTGTTGTGCAAATCGAAAAACAGCCAACAACAAAACCTCAGTGTGTGTATGAGTTTAACAAACTCAAGTGAGCAACGGCGGCTAAGCCTAAACGGGAGGAATGCATACATTCATCTGACAACAGATGAGAGTGTGAAAAATAACAAAAAAGAACGTGATGACAGTTTGTATTTAACCGCGAAACCCCTTGACCGAGCGCGCTCTTATTCTCCACAATTGTCTGACCAAATGTCAGAGAAAAGAAACGAAATTACGAAAAGAAATACAGGCTTAAATATCGAAATGTCTAAAAGTATGCTTTTAAATAAGTGTAGTAATGTGGATACACAGAAAGAAAAGAGTGCTGATATAAATGTGTCAAAGGGCGCGATCCCCAAAATAAATCTGACAGCCGGAAATGTCGATAATAAAATCCAAACGGGTATAGATAGATACGTACTCGTCAATAAACGTAAGTCCAGCCCTAGGTCCTCACGACAAGAACCATCCTCAAAAATGCATAAAGGATACATTCCGGTAAGTCAAAACCGTTTCTCACTTCTCAGCACTGAGGACGCCACTGACCAAGGAAATGAAATTGTTAAGGAATTCAAACCTCCTCCAATATACTTACGAGAGCAGACATCGAATGTGCTCGTTAATAAGCTTTCCCAGCTAGTAGGAAAAAATAATTTTCATGTAACTACTATACGAAGGGGAAATGTCCAAGAGACGAAAGTACAAACGTACTCTGAGTCCGTCTACAGGAAAATGGTCGAACTATTCGACAAAGAAAAGAAAAATTATTACACTTATCAACTTAAAAGGTTAGTTGTAATAATAAAGGGAATTGATAGTTCTGTATTACCAGAAGAAATAAAAAAAGAACTCGAAGAGGAAGGATATGAAGTAAAGTCGGTTATAAATATCCTTAACAAAAATAAAATGCCACAGCCCATGTTTAAAGTGGAATTAACATTTGAGTCGTCAAGAATAAAAAAGAAGGGTGCGACTCACCCAATATATGATCTGCGGTATCTGTGCAGTCGTAGAATAAGAGTAGAGGAACCGCTAAAGCGCAGGGATCCTCCTCAATGTACCAATTGCCAGGAATTCGGACACACCAAGACCTACTGTAAGTTGCCTTCAGTGTGCGTCAGGTGTAGCGATGTGCATAAATCTTTGGAATGTCCACATTCCAAAGAAGACTCTAGTGCAAAAAAATGTAGTAACTGTGGTGAAAATCACACGGCAAATTATAGAGGCTGCCCTGTGTACATCCACATGAGAAAAGCCACCAACGTAACTAGACCAAAGCCTGTGTACTTACAGTACCAGCCTGCACCCTACCCGAACCTGAAGACCATAGCCCCTATGGTAAATGCTAGCTCTAGCAACAAGACTCTGTCCCGAGTCCAATCTAACACAAATCCTACTAATTTATCATACGCCCGTACGCTAAAAGAAGGTACTTCCGTAAGTCAAAATTTTCCCTCGGAAAATTCAAAGTCTGTGTACTCACAGTACCAGCCAGTACCCAATCTAAACCTGAAGACCAGATCTCCTATGGTAAATGCTAGCTCTAGCAACAATCTCTCGTACGCTTGTACGCCGCAAGAAGATGCTCCCTTAACTTCAAATTCCTCCCTGGAAAACTCAATTGAGAAAATGATAGAAACCATGAATAACTTTATGTTGAGTATGCAAAATATGATGCAAGAAATGATGAGAAATCAGAGCATGCTAATGCAAATTGTACTGAATCAAAAATAAATCCATTGCGAATTTGTTTTTGGAACGCAAACGGCCTAAGCCAGCACAAATATGAAGTAGATAATTTTCTTCGACACCAAAAAATCGACATACTTCTTGTCTCAGAGACACATTTTACTATAAGGAACTGTTTTAGAATAAACGGATATTGTACTTACGACACAAAACACCCGAGCGGTAGAGCCTGTGGTGGCACAGCTGTTATTGTGCACAATAGGGTAAGGCATTGTCCAATACAGGAATATAGAACAGAGCACATACAGGCTACGTCAATCAACCTCACAAATATGAACATTGTGATATCAGCAATTTATTGCCCTCCGAGATATAATATAAACAGTGCTCAATTTGTAGACTTCTTCTCTACACTAGGGTCGAAATTTATAGCAGCTGGTGACTATAACGCCAAACATACCTATTGGGGTTCACGAATTACCCTTCCAAGAGGTAGGCAATTATTAAGTGCGATGTCACGCGCTAAACTAGACGTTATTTCTAGCGGCCAGCCGACACACTGGCCCTCAGACTTAAGCAAAATACCTGATTTAATCGACTTCGCTATAGTCAAGAATATAAGACGTGATCAAAGTTCCATATATACTTCATTCGATCTTTCTTCTGATCACTCCCCTTCAATTATGACATTGTTCAATATCAAGTCAGAAAATGAGAACGAAGTCCATAACTTTCCTAACAGACGCACGAACTGGATGAAATACAAAAAGTATGTTAGTACACATATTCCTCAGGACATTTGTTTAAAATCTGAGGATGAAATAGAACATGCCGTTAACCTCTTTACTGATATTGTGAATAATGCAGCTAAGGTGGCAACACCGAAAGACATTAATGGAGGTGGCAACCCTGCAAACTGCCCAAGGGATATTGAAGCCCTTATTAGAGAGAAAAGAAAGCTTAGAAGGGAATGGCAGAGATATCGCTCCCCAACTCTGAAGTGTCGACTCAAGCATTGCCAGAAAAGATTAACGTCTGCCCTTAAGGCAAAGGAGGAATCTGCCCTCAAAATCTACCTGCAGAATTTAGATCCAACAGAGAGAAGTGATTTTAGCCTCTGGAAGGCCACAAAAGATATGCGAAGCCCTATTGCGCATGAATCCCCGCTACGCCTTCAGGATGACAGTTGGGCAAAAAGCACTGAAGAGAAGGTCAATGCATTTGCCAACCACTTGGAAGAGGTATTTACACCAAATAGTGGACCATCTTCTGTCAATCCGCCCGAGATAGACGAAATGGTCCCTCACCCACTGCGTCTCAGGTTTAAGATCATAGAAGAATCTATTAAAGACCTCGAAACTAAAAAATCCCCTGGTAAGGATGGAATTACAGCGAGAATGATTAAAGAGCTTCCTCATTCAGCAATGAAAACTATTCTATTTATCTTTAATAGTATTTTGCGTACGGGCTACTTTCCAACATCTTGGAAGAGGTCTGAGATAGTAATGATTCCAAAACCCGGAAAGGACTTAACTCAGGTTAAGTCATACCGTCCGATAAGTCTACTGTCGATATTGTCAAAAATGTTTGAGAAAATTCTATTGATGAAGATTACACCATACATAGAAAATAGCGGAATTATACCCGATCACCAATTCGGGTTTCGTAAAAGCCACAGTACCATAGAGCAAGTACACCGTATTGTTACTGTTATTAGAAGGGCGTTTGAGAACAAGCAGTATTGTTCCGCCCTCTTCATAGACATTTCCCAGGCGTTTGACAAAGTTTGGCATGATGGACTTGTGCATAAAATAACTCGTTTGCTGCCAAATAACACACACAAATTGCTCAAAAACTATTTAACAGATAGATCGTTTGAAGTAAGATTGAAAGGCAAATTTTCTAGCCCTAAGAAAATAACTGCAGGCGTCCCTCAAGGTAGTATTCTGGGACCCATCTTGTATATCTTATACACGGCAGATATGCCGACGAGTTCTCTTACACATACTTCCACGTTTGCAGATGACACTGCTTTCGTTAGTGTCCACAAAGACTCAACAATTGCGTCTTATCAATTGCAGTCACACGTCCGTGTGCTTCAAACGTGGTTAGTGAAATGGAGGGTAATGGTAAATGCAACAAAGTGCACACATGTCACGTTTACCCTAAGAAGAGACACTTGTCCACCAATTGATATATTTAATAACAATATACCTCAAAAGGCAAACGTAAAGTACCTTGGAATTCATTTGGACCGCCGCCTTACATGGGCATACCATATTGATTCCAAAGTAACCCAGATAAAGCTGAAATTGCTACAGCTACAATGGCTTATTGGACCACGGTCTGCTCTAGACCTTGAATATAAAGTCCTTATTTACAAATGCATTATAAAACCCATATGGACATATGGTATCCAGCTTTGGGGTTCAGCGTGTGCATCTAATGTCAATAAGCTACAGAGAAGCCAGTCAAAAATTCTACGATTGATTACGAGCGCCCCTTGGTACATCAGAAATGGAAACATTCATAAGGACCTTAACATCCCAATGATCAAAGAAGAAGTCAAGAGATACTGCCGGAGCTACGTTTCTAAGCTACACATCCATCCAAATACACTCGCTCGAGAGCTGCTAAATTATGAAGGACACAGCCGTCTGAGGAGAAGAAATACCCTAGATCTAGTTTAGAATTTTGAATTGTCACAATGCTAATGTAATATTTTGATAAAACTTTTATTACATACTTTTGCAAACTCTTGCTGGTTATATACTGTAAATAACCTTTAGAATAAGAATCCTAGGTTAAGATTTGAATACTTATTGTTATTTTCACAAGTTATGAAAGATACAATAAATAACAAAAAACGTAAAAAAAAAAAAAAAATTTAATTTATAATAAGAGGTGAACAATATTTATTTTAGAAGTAAAATTCGTTTGGTTTACGTCGTTATGGTCATTTTTCAGCTATGGAAGGGAACACTTCCATTTATTTGTTCAACATCGTGTTTTGTTGCTATTTTATAAGCTGATTGTTTCTGGTTCACCACCATTACTACGTAGACTTATTTTTTTTAGATCCACCAGGAATCAACAGGTTCCATTTCCACGTTTCACTACATCTGTCTGTGATCGATCATTTACTGTGAGAGTTTCCAGAATTTGAAATCAGCTCCCAATAAACTTGGGAAAATGTTCGTTCTCTATTGAAGAGTTTCGTCGAAGACATCATGTGTAATATAGCATAATTGGCTTAATGACTTCCTTATATTACTTTGGAAGAATAAAATGAATGAATGCATTGAAAGAAGTACTCTCTGGAACATTTTAATCTGCGGTAGTTTTTGTTTCTCTTAAATTCCTCTCTGTCCTATTTAAAATAATTTTCAGTATATCCTTCTCAGTGCTTTGCCCAAACTTTAAAAATGAACATCAAATATAGGATAATTTATAAAATACATACCATATAAATTTCAGTTGGCAACCCTGCTTCGTTACAACCTATGAACGTTTTGTGTTCCGTTCTAATTTGAATAAATATTGGTTATTTTGTATCCATTGATATTTTAGTGCATCAGATTAGATACTAATCCACAGATAAGTACTTCTGTGATTTAGTTTACTTGTGGTATTGTATGTGTGTTTATTTTCGATAAAAAAATCGTGTTCTTGACCAAACAATAACAACTATTTGTGATTTCACTGTGCACTTTTTTATTATAATTTAATTTATTAATTTATTTGTTATCAGACTGAACAGTGTTGCCATCTAGCATTTTTTTAATTGTTTTTAATTATGTGATTTTGCATTTTATTTATTTTTAACAGTAAAGGTGGAATTTTAGATATGTTGTGCTCATTTGTTAACTGTAAGATATTATCGGATATGGAGCGTACGATTTAATGCTGGCTATGTACCAGTTAATGACATTCCGGTGTTGGTACGAGGGTCGTGGACGGATTGTATGGGGAGAACAATGGTCTACGTTGGTGTTGCACCAAATGTAGAAAAATTAGCATTGATTTTTATAATTTTTTCAAAACGTCTATGCAGGCCCGTGCGCAGGATTTTCCCCTGGGGGGGGGGTTTCATCTACAGTCATAAAAAAGTTAACCCTATAATGAGTTAAAATTAACTAAAATTTAGGAAACCAAGTACATTTTTACTAAATATAAGTAGAATTTTGCTGAAATTTTCCTAAATCTAAGTACATTTTTCCTAAAACCAAGTATTTTTTTGTTAAATTTAAGCAAAATTTTCCTAAAACTAAGTAAATTTTTACTAAATCTTAGCAAAATTTTGCTGAATTTTTTTCCTCAAAACGAGTAAATTTTTACTTAAACTGAGGAAAATTTTATTTTATACAAGGAAAAAAAAGGCGAAATTAAAATAAGTTCAATTTAACTAAAAAATCAAACAAATAGTTTTGCTTCAGAATATGCAAAACTGATACCAAAAATGACAGCGTGAAATATTTCTCAAAAGTTTCATGATACCTCTGCCAGAAGGAGTTGAGCTATTACTCCATGATTGTTGCGAAGGCAAGATAGAATAATTCATAAAGTATTTAAGCAATAAGTCTCTGCAAACGAACGAGAATTGCTTCTTAGATTAATATTCAGGAATTTTTTAAACAATATCAAATGTTTTTTACAAGTTCATTAATACGTAAATGTATGAAGAATTCGGTATAAATTTCAGTAAACATTTTAACTTCGTTTTAGGAAAAAACACATTTTTAAGTTAAAATTTCCTTAACTGAAAATTTCAGATTTTTTTTCTCACTTAAAACCTTGGAAATATTCTTCCATATGAGTTTGAATTTACTCACTTCTAAGAATTTTTTATTAGATCCAAAGAAATGTTAAATCTACTACCCTTTTTCTAGTAATTGAACTATTTACTATGGCTTTGAAAGAAAGAAACTTTACTCATACTTAGTTAATTTTCCATCTTTTTAGGAAATTTTTACTGGAGCGTTTGGAAACTACTCATATTTTATTGTCAGGATCTTCGAGAAATATTTTGATACATTCGTCCGACAGACATCGTCGGCAAAATAGCATTTCAGTAATCCATATATCAGTACACTCAAAGGAATATGTCAGTAACAGAAAGCAGAATGTCTACTGAAAGAGCAGATTTTCTGCTGTTAAAAAAAAGCTGTTTGCTGTTTTTAGCATTATTGTCCCAAGCTAATATAAACTCTAAGCTAAACTCGCTTATGAACGCTTATCTATTTTTATATTTTAATTACCAGCAGTCAATTTTAGCAGACTGCAAGCTCTTTAGCAGTGTGAATGGTGATGTAATATTGCAGAAAACTGCTGTTATGCCAAAAAGGCAGCTGTAATAGCAGAAAAGTGTCTGCTGATAGGCAGCAGCCAATCGCTGCTTTTATTAACAGACTTGTTCTCTAAATGTAGAACTTTTTTTAAAGAGTTGCTTGAAATTACATACACACATATCGAGGACCTATATTCATAAGTGGCTATGAACAAAAACATAACTTTTTAGGAGAGCGAAAAAACTGATTTTCTCCTTAATTTGAAGAGAATTTCTTAATCATTCTTCTACAGTTTAATCTAAAAAGGATTACTAATTGCTACGTTTAAAAAGTTTTCGAAATTTCCTATTATTCCGGTTTCATGGTTCATAGCCACTTTTGTATGATTAAAATTGAGCACTATGAATGTTGAAAGCACATATCCATTTATGCACAAATATATAAATAAGATTTATTGTAAACTCCATAACTTTTTTCATGAAATCTTGGTAATGTTGTATAGAAAACGCATTTGCTGTGATGTACACAGCGAATTTAAAGATTCCGGCTTCATCCATCAGATTGGTCGCGTGTAACATATATGTAGCCAGTCGCGAAAATCGCTGCAATTGCTTATATTTTAACTTTCTTCATTCATAATTCTGAAACTTTTCATACACAAATATTTCCCATGAAGTCAGCAATCACATGCCAAAGAAATATTTTGGTATTCTCAATATAAAAAAGTTACGGTTTTTCTAAATATATTTTTCACAATTTTTGACTATTTTGCCTATTTTAGCTTCATAAGTGGGGAATCAAAATGCTATTAACGCGAAATGATGGAATTTGATAGTACGATATGTCCTAAATCTAGAAAAATGTTTTAAACAAAATCGTTGTAGCGAATTACAAACTTCGGTTATATGCTGCTGCATTGTTGAACTATTTTATTTCTATTATCTTTATGTTCACAGCCACTTATGCAGTCACAAACTAATGTGCGAGGGGATAGCCAAATCAGAAAATTAAAAGAAAATGGCTTTAAAACAAATATTTTCCAAATTTATATGACAGATGACACACAAAACTGAGAATAGTTTGGAATCAAAAACACATTTTCGAGAAAATGGTTCATAGCCACTTTCGAATATAAGCCCTCGATATATATTTTGGGGAAATGTTACACAAAAAACGATCAAATTCCTCGGCGATAAACAATTCAGTCCCGCATTTTTTCTATGATAAATGTAGAAAATTGGATATGCTTTTTGACAAAGTATGGGTCTAAATAGGATGTCTAAAGAGTTTTGGGGTTTTTAATTTATACAGGACATGAGTAACAGGATGTTTACTCAAAATCTTTATACGCATATTTCGATTAAATAAAAAATATTTGGAAATGTTTCTTAATTTTTATAATCTTAAATATGTATAAATTCGAATACAAATACAGTTTTTTGTATTCGATGAAATGCAAGAAGAAACAACTAGAAAAACAAATATTAGTATTTCAGAGTTACGTCTTCCTACGTAGATCCAAGTTACTGAATTTGTTGTTTTGAATAATACTTGTTACATATGTACAAAAAATACTATCTCTGAAAAATATTTCACATAAGTGAGAAATATAATAAAAATTTTAGTAAGTTAAAACTCATTTCTTATTGTTTCCCAACTTTAAAGTAGATTTTAAAATAGAGACCTACTCACAGAGAAAAAATGCATTTCGTAGAAACGAAATTTTAGACACGTGAACATCGTTTTCGAGTTTCTTTTGTGGGAAAAATTAGTTTGTTTGCGGTAAACATGTCATCATTTGTTGTAAATGAACAAAGAGAAATAAGTTTATGTATATCAAACAGTTTTCTTCGTTTGTCAAATTGATTTGTATTATAATTGCAAACTCCCAAAACATTGGAAGTAACAGAAACCGTTGTTGTTGTATCTGTGGTGAAAATGGGGCACATCGGTTCAGATTCCAGCTCCATAAAAATGTCCAATCGCAAATTTTACATCTTAGCGCTCTACAAGCATCAAACAAATTATTTGCTTTTATTAAGAATATTTTAGATTTCATACCATTACCATTTCAGACGAGTTATTTTAAAAAGACCTTAAAAATTCTATATTTTATTGCTTCAGAAAGTCTAGAAGGTTTTAAAAAGTATATGTTCGAAACCTCTCTGGGGGGGTTTGAACCCCCAAAACCCCCCCTTCACACGGCCCTGCGTCTATGTCCGAGGTTTCCGAGTTGGGAAAATACCCTCTTTAACAATTGTGCTTCGAATCTGGATAAATACCCAGCATTGGATGAGTCGCCGGTAGTTTCAGGCCAGAAGTGTAAGAGAACGGCGAAAATGACGTATGCTAAGTCCTCGGCTTTGAGAATCCGATTGCAAGCACCATTGCTTCGGATGGAGTCGTTTCGGTGGCCCCAGCTGTCTACGGCCCATGCTGTTTCTGTGGCTCCAACTGGAGTCATTCTATGGCTTCGGCTGTTATAGTCTGGGGGTGGACGGTTATAACCCGACTTAAATAATTTTGGACGCTGGTGTGACATAAATTGCATGGAACTCAGTCTAAGGAAATGCAAACATATGCGTTTCTTTAGATCGAACCCGAGATTTGTTAGGTATAATATTGGAGGAGCTGAGTTAGAGGTAGTTGATTCTTTCGTAGACCTTGGTATTCTAATGGATTCCAAACTGAATTTCAACAATCATATTATTACTATGGTTAACAAAGCATATGGTGTTCTTGGTTTCATTAAGCGATGGGATAAGGAGTTCTCTGATCCTTACGTGACGAAGCAACTATTTACATCGCTTGTCAGGCCTATTCTAGAATATGGTTCCGTAGTGTGGGATCCTCAGTATGGTATCTATATTGATAGAATTGAGTCAGTTCAGAAACAATTTTTGATTTTTGCATTAAGACACTTACATTGGAATAGTGATTTTGTTCTTTCCCCTTATACTAGTAGATTGAAGTTGATCGACTTACCATCCTTAAAAAGCAGACGTGTTATGTTAAACACCGTGATGGTTTATAAGGTTATAAATGGTGATTTCTCTTCTGACTATATTATTTCTAGGATTAAGTTTAACGTGCCATTTAGACCTTCTAGACACTATCCTTCATATTGATTTTCAGCGTACGAATTATGCTTCCACAGAGCCCATTCGTAGAATGTGTATTGATTTCAATTCATTATGTCACATCATAGATTTCGGATTAGGAAGCGATATTATAAAGTCCAGGATTTTCTCCTGCTTGGATGTTTAGTTTTGTTATGATATGTTTACTTTAATATTTTTAGTTCCTAACTTTAAGAATAACCATTATTTGCATGTGATACTAATATTTTGTTTAATAATATTTTTGTTATACCGGCTGTTGATATTTGATCTGTAGCCGGTGTCCACCCTCTACTGTTTGGCGGCCATGGTTCGGACTGTGGTGTGTACGTTGTCCCTACGTTATGGGGACGTGGCCCTCTATGTGGGAAGGGGCGGGAGTGAGAGGCGTTGGGACTGTTCGAAAAAAAATAGGCCCAAGATGACTACCTTGGGGAACTCCCGATGAAACCAGAATTGGCCTAGAACAAGAAGTTCCGAATTTGACTATCTGCGAACGATTATTCAGATAAGAAGATATCCATTTCAAAAAATTACAGCTAAAACCAATTTTATCTAATTTATATAACAAAAGCTCATGATTGACTTTATCAAACGCCTTGCTAAAATCCGTGTAAATAACGTCAGTCTGATTACCCAGAACAAACTCATCAATAACATGTGAGGTAAACTTAGTCAAATTCGTCGTGGTCGATAAGCCTATACGAAATCCATGTTGGCTGGGACTCGAAATAGAAGAAACGCTGTGAGACACAACCTTAGTCACCAGTTTCTCAAATATCTTAGGGATAGCACTTAATTTAGCTATCCCTCTATAATACTAAACGTCAATTAGGCTGCCAGATTTATGTAGGGGATCAATGAACGACGAAGTATTAAACAATAACGAAGTATTAAACAATAACGTCAGAGGAATAGCCAAACCACTAGCACAGAATTTTAAAATTATACTTGGCACCCCATCGGGGCCGACACTATTCGTTGATTCTAGATCATTCAAACTTGACAAGACCAAGGGCAAGTCATTAATTGGTATTTCTAATTGATTCAAAGCAGGAATATCATAGGGATAAGTGCTGTCGTATCGATATCGATCTCTTAATCGAGATCTATTTGAATATGTGGTCGCAAAGAAATTCGCAAAACAATCAGCAATATCCTGGTCCTCACAATATTCCAAGCCATCCATTCCAATCCTAGTTGGTTTAGATGTGGATTTACGTTTCAAATTAACAAAATCGTAAAAAGCTCTAGGGTTATTTCGAAAATCATTCTTCACCTTTTCCAAGTATAGTCTATAACATCTCTGAGATTCGACGTTATATCTCGACCTAGCAATAGAGTATCTCCTACAACTACAGACGGAATTCCAATCAAAATCACGGAGAAGAGAGGAGTTTGTCCTTATGTAACAGAAAACGGTGAGATCATCATGAGAGGTGGAAGAATGAGATTCATTGGAGTACAACATCGATAAACCTAAGGTAGGATGGTAATTGTCCTCTGGGAGAGATATAGGAGGGAGAACCCTATTGATCTCAAAGTAATGAGGATCATTAACAAATTCTAGGTCAAGTTGTCTTTCACTTCACGTAATTAATCTGGAATAAATTAAGGTCAGCAAAAAGCCTGACTATATTCCGTATCAAACGATGAAGGCAGTGCGGTTAAAGCCTCCGTGTCCGGCAAGGCAAGCCAAGATACGGAAGGTAAATTAAAATCCCCTAAGATTAATGTACGGTCTAAGTCACCTGACATTGAAACAATCCTACCAATCGCGGAAAAGTGACTTTCGTAGACACATAATTCCGACGATGAAGGAATATAAGAGCAAGTAATGAACAATTTATTGCGCCCTAAATTAATAAGAACTGCAATAAATTCAATGTCATCAAGGCCGTGGAAAGATGGGAAAGAATTAGTAACAGCTTCGGAATATGAGACATAGCTGCGCAACCAAAAATTCTAAAATAACATACATTTGGTTTGTGTTTCGACCATAACTCCTCCGGTGTTTTGTTCAACATTTTATGTGGGGATCGATTAATTATATAGGACGCACAGTTGACCGCTTCAGCTCAAAAAAACTTTGGCATATTTGCATCTTGCCGTTCTGTCCTTTGTGGAATCAATTGTGGCAAATTCCGCATTCTCGACACATTGCCATACATCTTCCAATTCCAGCTGCGTCTTCATGGCGAAACTCCAAGTCGACCAGTTTTCGGAGCCGACCAGCTTCTCCATATGCTGAATTGTTCCAAACGAATTCTCCAGGACAGACATATTTCCTTCTGTGGTACAATTTTTTTCAAAAACAAAAAAATACACGTTATGGTCTGGGCCCATGACCTTTTAGCAGAGTGAAACACAAGTGAGTTTAACAAAAATGAAAAAACGGAATGAACAATTTATTGAAAAATATTTTCTACAACGAATAGACAAAACCAGGTTGCTATGATATTATAATTTTGTTCGGCATACAGTACATGTTTACAAAATGTAGTTTAACACCCGCGATAATCGGATACATGCATACTTAAGGATTATCATTTGATTTCCGAAAAAGGTAAGGGCTGATATCTCCTTGAAGAGATTTGAGGTATGCGGGTTAGTCAAAAGCCGTCCTGATAATCGGAGGACTAGGATGACATCGGAGCCATGCCCGATCAGGAAGTGCCGAGCTGTCACGTACTCTTAATATTGTTTAGTTTGATTTTTAATGGGATTCCATTTGCGTCGGCAGTCTTGGCGTATAACTCAAGTCTTGACGTATAACACTGTTGTGTCCTTTTTAACAACTAGCTGAACCCCCACCCGCTTCGCCGGGCAAAAAACAAACGGTAAAATTAAAATCTGGTTTCATATTGATTTGTCTCGTGATCAGTTATATATGTACCAATTATAATCAAGGTACTTTCTAGAGATACTAAAGAAATGAATATGTTCCATGGAGAAAATAGAAGAACGGAACATTAGTTTACGTCGAATAAGGGAAGAAATGTAAAAAATCAAATTGATTTTTGGTTGAGTGTGGTTCTTCTCCTTTCCATAACCAAAACAAAAAACTTCCTTCGTAAGAAGAAATTACTTCATCGAATTGCTAGAATTCGAATGTACTCATTCATTCAAAACACATAAAAAATTAATCAAATCGATCACTAACACTAGCCAACAAGGTTTCGGACTTGATCCACCAAATAGTTTTCTTAGGGTAATTTGGTCGGCTGATTCGAATCTTTAATTGGTTTTAGTTTAAAAACATGCTTCGTTGCTGCAGACAATTTTTTTCAAATTTTTAGGCCAGTGTAATCGAACAACACAAAAACTAAATATATAGTTTTCGTTTTCTAGACTTAGGTCGGCTTTTGACGAATGGATATTTCTATTTCTGTTTTTCTTTATTATTGTGCTAAGAAATTTCAAAGAAAACGTGTGTGTAATTTAAAAAAAAATCAAATCAAATTTTCCTCATCTTTCAAATCCAGCCCATTTATATATTGTGAACATCTCTGTATTTGCGATAAGCTGTCATGAAACCCCTACATTTCCCATTAGTTTATATTTACTCCTTTTCTTGTACTAATTATCGCTATTCCCTTTTCTCTTTTCACTGACATTCAATTGACATTGTAATGATCTTAATTTTGACACTACATATAACTTGTATTTGATTGATTTTGTACAGTTTACTTAGAGAGCTAACAGAGTGAAGAATAAAAGAGTAATATTCAGAGTCTAACACTTTCTAAAACGCGTTTTAATTTACTAAGTTTGAGTATAGAAAGGAGTTTCTATAAAAAACAATACAATTCTATAATCAGAAGTGGGAAACGACAGGGCGACAGTGAAGATATCACCGACTATTTCTTCGATAAGTTACGTCTCACACAACAACTCGGATTGGACTTTGAGGATGCCCGCAAATTCATAATCAAAGGTATAAAATCGATTGAACTTAGAAAATTTCTTTTGCAGAGGCAACACATCACTTTCAACGACATAATTTCTAATATCTACGATTATATTGATGCTGGATGTGCAGAAGGTGATGCCGCCGTAATCAAGTCGCACTCACAACGACTTTCACAGAAAGTTAAGACTGATGTAGAGCAGACTTGTAGCAAATGTGGAAGGCACGGTCACTTCGCCCGTTTTTGTACAACTGAGGTGTCTACGTTACGATGTTTTCGATGCGAAGGTATTGGCCATGTCAAAAAGTTCTGCACGATGCCCATTAAATGTTTAAATTGTCACCACGAGGGCCATACTCAAAGTGGCCGTCTGGTGTCACAAATGCTGAATGGAAGTGGTCTACAAAAGAAGACGAGGCATTTCATCTGATCAAATCAAAACTTATATCAAGACCAATATTGTGTATGTATTCTCCAACTGCTAGAACAGAGGTTCACACCGATGCTTGTCAACTTGGGTTTGGTGGAATTTTATTACAAGAGCAAACTGACCAAAAACTCCATCCTGTGGCATATATAAGCAAACAAACAACACCAGAAGAAAGCAGATACCATTCAACTGAACTCGAAACTCTCGCTGTTGTGTGGACACTACAAAAATTACGTGTATATTTGATTGGCATTAAATTTGTTGTCGTTACAGACTGTAATGCAGTAAGAAGCACCTTCTCTAAGAAAGATATTATACCTCGCATTGGTCGCTGGTGGCTTCAACTTTTAGAGTTTCAGTTTGACATAACCCATAGGTCTGGAAATAAGATGCAGCATGTTGACTCATTAAGTCGCAATCCCGTCGGACATTCAGAAAACGTCGAGACTGTTGCAGATGTAGTTTCCCTTTACAATACCCTAAGTCAGAATGATTGGTTGACTTTATTACAAAAAACAGACCCTCTCGCAATTGATATAATGAATTCACTAAAGAAAACAACTGATCTGGACGATGTTGATAAGAATATAAAACAAAACTATGTGCTGAAAAGTAATGTTATTTTTAGGCGAGTTGGTGATGACGTTAAGTTTTATGTTCCCAGCAGGGCAAGATGGAAAATAGTTAATAACTATCATGATAACTTCGCACACATCGGCCTAGATAAAACAGTGGCAAAAATTAAAGAGTATTATTGGTTTCCAAGAATGAAAAACTATGTGAAAAATTACATTGGATCGTGTGCCGAGTGTTTACATCACAAACAACCGGGAGGTAAAAGACCAGGTATGTTGCACCCCATAGATAAAATTGGCATACCGTTCCACACAATTCACTTAGACCATCTGGGTCCCTTTGTCAAAAGTACAATAGGTAATTCATACATTTTGGCAGCTATTGATGGATTTACAAAATTTTGTATATTAAAAGCAGTTCGAAATACCAAGTCCAATACCACGGTACGAGTGGTCGAGGAAATGATGGCATTATTCGGCACTCCAAACAGATTTATTACCGATCTTGGAACTTCGTTCACCGGTGCGCCTTTTGAAAATTTCTGCAAGTTCAACAAAATAATTCATATTAAAAATGCTACAGCAACGCCGAGAGCAAACGGTCAAATTGAGAGACTCAACAGGAGTATAACGCCAATGATAGCTACTATGAGTAAACAAGCTGATAACAAAGATTGGGATAACTTCGTGGGTATTACTCAATACAGTCTGAATAACACTTATCATCGAGTTATTAAAACAACTCCCTTTAAATTGCTTTTGAGTTACACTCCAAGAAACGTTTCTGGTGGTGTGTTAGAAGATGCACTTCGACTTCAGAGTAGTAACAACATTATAAATGAACGAGAACAAGCTTTGAGAAACATAGTCGAACAACAGAACAAACAAAGGCGCCATTATGACAAAGCTCGATGTGAAGCACCCACTTATTTCCCTGGAGACTATGTCATGACCAAAAGAGTTACAATGCCAGGTGTTGGAGAATCATCAAAGCTTCTTCCTCATTATAAAGGGCCGTACATCATAACGGAAGTTTTACCAAATGATCGATATAGAGTTTCTGATATTCCTGGTATGCAACGAACACAAAAATTTTATGATGGTGTAGTAGCAGTTGATCAAATGAAGCGAGTGTTAACGCCTGATGAAGAAGCAAGTGCGAGTCACGATGACGAGGATGACGATCAACAATCTGTCAGTGATTCTTCGTGTGTTCTACGTAGAAGCAAGCGGTTACAAGAGAGGTCCCAAAAATAACATCAAATCGTGGTCGATTTGAAATAAAGGACGGCCGATTGTGAACATCTCTGTATTTGCGATAAGCTGTCATGAAACCCCTACATTTCCCATTAGTTTATATTTACTCCTTTTCTTGTACTAATTATCGCTATTCCCTTTTCTCTTTTCACTGACATTCAATTGACATTGTAATGATCTTAATTTTGACACTACATATAACTTGTATTTGATTGATTTTGTACAGTTTACTTAGAGAGCTAACAGAGTGAAGAATAAAAGAGTAATATTCAGAGTCTAACACTTTCTAAAACGCGTTTTAATTTACTAAGTTTGAGTATAGAAAGGAGTTTCTATAAAAAACAATACAATTCTATAATATTGTCTAAGCAGGTTACAACTAAATTAACTCACGCAACAATTTAGGAGTCTCGGTGTCGAATATACTCTAAAACAGGTTTTAATTTCTTATTGAAGGCCCACGTCCACTTTCCGCACATCTATTTACACTGGATCTATTCACACAAAATTTCAGCACTCTAGGTGTGATAGAACTGACTATATTCGATAATCGGCTTGAAATACGTATGCCACGCTCACTTCTCCTATATCGCCCATTTTCGGCACAACTCTGTAGAGTAACAATTAGTGAACTTTTACAAAAATTCAAGACTCTCGCTATAACAGTACCCCGAATATGCTAATTTATATTAAAAACAACTAAAACCAATTTGCCACTGAAAATATCAAAAAATTATATTGCCTATTTCTACCACCGGTGCAGCATAAACATACTGTGGTAATTACAAGTGGGTTAGGCTGACATAAAGAAAAAACAAACTTACAAACACAGATTCATTTATATATAGATGGAAACGGAATTTATCGCGTTGTCAGATTAGTTTGACAAAGAAATATTTTGGAAGAACTATGACAATAGTGTATGAGGACAATAGTACCTGTTTGAATCTTACCAAAGCTGAAAGGTTAACCGGACAAAGGATAGCGATGCAAAATTAAGAACTACATTGACAAGAAGATTATAGAATGCGTATATTGTCATACCTAGCAGATGCTGGCAGACTTGCTGAAAAACCCTCTTTGTTTTGTAAATTGTTTTTTAATAACAGAAGTTTTGTTCCACCTTTTTTGATGTGATCTAAATAAATGTTTCAAATATTTCTTAAAATCAAATAAGACTCGGATAAATATTGTAATAATAATTGTAAACAATTTAGACTATATATATTTATATACTATATATATTTACCATCACCACCGTCCTGTTGACCCCATTCCCAGTCTGGACCTCGTACAACTTTCGCACCCACAAATATGCCTTTCAATTGTATGCGTTTGTATCCCTTTCTTGGAGGAACACGTACTCTATGGAAGAAGTTTAATTTTATTAGAATGTCAATTTAAAACACCTCTTAAATACCCTAATGATGTTGGTGTAGTGTAACGTATGAAAGGATGATCTTTGTCGTGTAAATCCGCTCCGTAACAATATGTACACAAATGATAATTCGGACATTGTTCACATTTGAATATAATTCCAGCAATTCCTCCTTTAGAACAACCATCACATACTACATTCGAATGACGGATACCTCAATAATTAATGAACAACGTATTATTACTTGCAGGATATTATACAATCAAACATCTACTTACCGACTTGTGCATTGTCTACTATCAGCAAATCGAATTGGTTTTGATAACCAACACGATAGTTCGTTCTGTGTCCGGAATCCCAGTTGACAACAACCGTATTTTCTGGTGAATGCACAGATCCCAAACGTCCTATTTCACAAACTGTACCAACATGACCTTCTCCCTCATCTACAATATATAAAATGGGGAAAATATATTTTACAAATCACATATATTTATGAAATTAAGGCTATTACGAATTGAATCGCTAATTTCTCTAACTAAATAACTAAAGGAATTGGGTAATTCCAACAGAAAACGACACAAAAATCTTAGGTATGGATTTCCTTCCTCTCCGATTTTGATGAAATGTTCTTTATATTTCTTAAAAGGCAAAACCCATCCCCTGCATACATTCTACTAGTGGTGGTAATATACCGTATACCGTAGCTAGGGTTTGGGGTTTCCCGGACTTTTTTCATTTCCCGGGAAAACGGGAATGGAAAGTTTCATTCCCGGGAATTCCCGGGAAAAAATAATTTATTGTAGGTATGTCCAATATGATTTAAAATGTAAACATTTAGTAACTGGTGTGTTATTTTAACATATTAACGCCTACCATACACGTCCGTGTACACTATTTCAACGCCTACCATACACGTCCGTGTACACTATTTCAAGGTTTTCGTACTTTTTAATAGCTTTTAATATGAATGTAATTTCTGATTATTAAACTATAGGCCTGTTCGGTTGGGCTTACCAGCTTATTTTTTGTATGGAATTTACTACTCTCATAATGTTGCTGACAGATTTTTCTTGTTGATTAACTTAAGAAAAAAAATGGATAAAAATGTTGCCACCTTATCAAGTCTCTTATTGTTAGTGATCGAGAAGGACAATATAATATAATAATAATCTAAAAATAAATACTTTTTATTATTGTAGTAATAAATAAAAAATAGGTTCAAATACTGATACTATTTAGGCGAATGTTTTTGTCAAAATGTTTTACTCTAGACTAATCGTCATAATTAAAGGCGTCATAAAATTGGACATTTAAATTGCAGTCACAAGTGACTACACTAGATTCAAAATTTAAAAATGATTAAGGAAACAAATAACTCGGAGAATGTCAAGACTTAATTAAATTAGAAGATTCATAAAAAAATTACAGAAACAAAGTAAAATATTCTAAAATGTAAAAGTAATATAAAAAATTAATATTAAATAAATAATTAGTTCTTACAAAGGGTTATTTAAAATACCGCAGGATATATTTCTATTCATATTTGATTTCTCTTGAAAGTTTCCAGATGAAAAATGTTAAATGTATCCGATTTTTTAACAATTTCTTACTGGTTTCATATGTATAGTAAATTGTTATTTAAGAAGATTTTCACCTTTCTTCTAAGAAAACAAGAAATTTAAAGTATAACCAGCACGACATTAAGTATTGACATTATGTCAGCCATAGTATTGTCGGTATGATATTTTTGTTTCACAATAAAGATCTTGCACATATACTCACAAAAAGTTTGTATTCCCCTAGCTGGGTGGGTTTCGCAAAAATGGGTACTTAGCGAATTTAAAATGTTCTGTTTGTAGTAATAAACAAATACCCATTATTATTGTCAGTAATGTAAATATATGAATTTGAAATATATCTAAAATTTCTAATTTATATAGTAAATGTAAATTAATGCTCAAAATAATCAATAAAATATTTATTTAATATTTCCCGTATTCCCGGGAAATCAAAAAATTTTTCCCGGGAATTCCCGAGAAAAACGATTCGGGAATTCCAGCTTATTTTTTGTATGGAATTTACTACTCTCATAATGTTGCTGAAAGATTTTTCTTGTTGATTAACTTAAGAAAAAAATGGATAAAAATGTTGCCACCTTATCAAGTCTCTTATTGTAAGTGATCGAGAAGGACAATATAATATAATAATAATCTAAAAATAAATACTTTTTATTATTGTAGTAATAAATAAAAAATAGGTTCAAGTACTGATACTATTTAGGCGAATGTTTTTGTCAAAATGTTTTACTCTAGACTAATCGTCATAATTAAAGGCGTCATAAAATTGGACATTTAAATTGCAGTCACAAGTGACTACACTAGATTCAAAATTTAAAAATGATTAAGGAAACAAATAACTCGGAGAATGTCAAGACTTAATTAAATTAGAAGATTCATATAAAAAATTTACAGAAACAAAGTAAAATATTCTAAAATGTAAAAGTAATATAAAAAATTAATATTAAATAAATAATTAGTTCTTACAAAGGGTTATTTAAAATACCGCAGGATATATTTCTATTCATATTTGATTTCTCTTGAAAGTTTCCAGATGAAAAATGTTAAATGTATCCGAATTTTTAACAATTTCTTACTGGTTTCATATGTATAGTAAATTGTTATTTAAGAAGATTTTCACCTTTCTTCTAAGAAAACAAGAAATTTAAAGTATAACCAGCACGACATTAAGTATTGACATTATGTCAGCCATAGTATTGTCGGTATGATATTTTTGTTTCACAATAAAAATCTTGCACATATACTCACAAAAAGTTTGTATTCCCCTAGCTGGGTGGGTTTCGCAAAAAATGGGTACTTAGCGAATTTAAAATGTTCTGTTTGTAGTAATAAACAAATACCCATTATTATTGTCAGTAATGTAAATATATGAATTTGAAATATATCTAAAATTTCTAATTTATATAGTAAATGTAAATTAATGCTCAAAATAATCAATAAAATATTTATTTAACATTTCCCGTATTCCCGGGAAATCAAAAAGTTTTTCCCGGGAATTCCCGTCCCAAATTTTCCGGGAATTCCCGAGAAAAACGATTCGGGAATTCCCGGACCCCAAACCCTAACCGTAGCTCAAAGTAGTATGTACAGTGGTCCAATGTAGGATATCTCGGGGTTTTTTTAATATATGGTATCGACCATAACATTGGACTGGATTGGCGTATTCAGATTATAACGATATTGGTATCATCAGAAAGATTTACACCTCCTCTTTCCGAATATGTATGTGGTTCAAGGACTCCAAAAATTAAACATAATTTTGATCCTTTAATATCCCGAAAAACATAACTTTATTTTTTATTTTTTGTATTTTAGCTTATTTTCTACAAAATATAAAAAATTCTGAGTGGGGTGGTCATAGGTTAAGAAATTACGGCTGCTTTTCCAAAGTATTGCGCTAATTCAGCAAGGCCAACATTTTTCATTCATATCTACATACATTAGAGTTGTCGATGTTCCGACTAAAATGAAAGATTGGATTGTATTAAATGTTCTCCCAAAATATGTCGCTTTTAGCAATTTTTAGAAATTCTTAACCCATTAAGAGCCGTACATTTTTCCAAACTGTTCGTCCTGAATGGGTTAAATGTGAAGAAAAACTGAAATATGGAGTCAGTTGCATCGTAAACACATTCTAGTCTTATGCGAAGCTAATTTTTGGAAAAAAATCTGACATTTTGGTCTTTGGTCTGTTACAAAAACACCGTGCGACACGATTTCCCTCTTAAAGGGATATAGATGTTTTAATAATTTAGTTTCGTATTTTTGCGTGTCATACAACAACATGTGCAAAATAATTCAAATTTCATGCTTCTATCTGCAATAGATTTTCATTAACAATCATTTCAATTTTCCTCATTAAAAAAATAAAACATAAATAATCTAAATAAACTTTTTAACGTTAAACTTAATCCTAGAATATGTCTGCATCCTGCATTGAATTTGTCGATAGTCATGTCGATTATGCACGCCGACGGATGGCTGCGGATCGGATTTTTTCGCAGTTGCCGTTGCGGAAAAATTCGTATTATGTATTCCTCATGCGACTCACTTCACATACAAAAATATCCGACAGAAAATCATCGCTGATTTGATGCGGATAAAGTACTTTTTGGTTGTTTTTTTATTTGTTTTAATTTCTAATGGAAGCTAAGAGCTAAGATGAGAAAAAATTAAATGTAAATGTTAAATGATTTGTTTTTTTTTGTATTGCCACTTTTTTCTTCCAAATTTATAAAAAAACCAATTGATGAATACATTATAAAATGTTAGAATTTCAATTATTTTTTTTAATTTCAAATCTAAGAATATGTCAGCGCACTTTATTGGTTACTTTTGTTTGTCATTTGCTTATAAATGTCAATTTGACAGCTGTAATGAAATATCGACTTTATGTTGGTAATGCAGTTATCCGACGGATTACATAATACAATTTTCCTCACAAAGTGAGCCGAGTGCGGATCGAGTCAATCCGATCCGCAGCAAATCCGTCGGCGTGCATAATCGACATGAGTATTAAATGTTTTGGTGTAGTAATTGATAACAAATTGTGGTTTGAACAGCAACGCTACGTAAACTGTGTAATTGTGACCTAAGCTTACCTCGCCATATTAAAGAGAATTTAGTTCAAGCTTTGATTATGTCCAATATCCTTTATTGTATAGAAGTTGATGCAGGCACTTTAAAGCGCAATACTTATAAGGTGTGTGTGACTTTATATAGTGCAATGCGATACTTGACTTGATACTCGTTTTGCTCACAACATGACACCTTTCGTAGAAAAATGTTTGGGTCATTCTTCCACATCCACACGGGTAATAGAAGGGCACAATCGGCGTCTGATTTTGCCGCGCCGCTGATCGGCAGCAACCGAAGCATACGTCGGATTATCACCGTCCACAGTGACCGACTCCCCTACACAACAGCCGGAGCCGCAGAATTGGCTCCACAAACATTTGAAGCCTCAGAATCGGCCGCAGAAACAGCAGGGCCCACCGAAACGATAACGAATGTGCAATTTTAAGGATATGTAAAAATACCCAGTCAGAAATTACGGACGCACAGTGGTTCAGAATCAAAATCCATCGGCCGAATACAATAACTTTGTTCTAGATGATATTTTTGAGTTCTGTAAACAAAAATTAGACAAGGACCCAAGGATTATATTGAGATATTAACATTAATTGTCGGGCAGTCGGATATATTTTAGAAATCGACTCAAAGTATACTGCTTTTCGATTTTAAAGTAAATTAAAATTTTCATTTTTTGTTTTTATGTTTTTTTTTTAACATATATTTACGTATTTGTTCATAATGTGAAGATTTTTTTGTTGTACAAATTTTCATCTTTTTTAGATTTTTAAAATTGAAAAACAACTGAATCAAGAGATACAATTAACGTGAAAGTAGAAATCTTCGCTATTAATTTAACATCTAGATACAAGTTGTACTAAAAAAGGTTTTATGTGATGGATGAATCCTGGATCTTCAGAATAATTAACGCAGCAAAAGTCATTTTATATAAAATTTTATTTTCTAACAATATAAAAAGACTATGTGAATGTTTGAAACGAAATATATTGACTGAAAAATTATTTTCAAGTTAGAAATAATTTTCCAATACAAAAGTTGAATATTCATGTTGAAGTATATTTTGAACAAATTATTTTTCCGACAAAGTATTTTTTCCAACACTCCTCCTCAACATGAATATTCTTTACAAATTCAAATCATTTTAAATTAATTAAATTTACAAATTTTTCGTGTTTGGTCTTTGCCAAATTCTTTGTAGAAATATCAGCAACCATATCTTCCGTGGGGCAATATTCCAATCGTAATAAAGAGTGATTTTTTTGAGGTTAGGATTTTCATGCATTAGTATTTGACAGATCACGTGGGATTTCAGACATGGTGTCAAAGAGAAAGATGCTCAGTATGCTTTGACATTTCATCATGAATCGTCTTACAAACGAACAACGCTTGCAAATTATTGAATTTTATTATCAAAATGCGTGCTCTGTTAAGAAAGTTCATTGCGCGCTTCCATTTTATGGTCAGTTTAATCGACCCACTGAAGCGGCTATTCGGGCTATTGTGACTAAATTTCGCACCAAATTTACATTGTTGGACATTAAACCACCAACACGCTTACGTAGAGTGCGAACTGAAGAAAATATCGCAGCTGTATCGGCCAGTGTTAATGATGACCACCAATTTTCGATTCGTCGCCGTTCGCACCAATTGGGTCTCTGTTAATCAAAAACGTGGAAATGCCAAAATTGGACTAAGCGGATGGACCACCTAAGACGCAGCCGCGGTCAACATTTAAATGAAATTATCTTCAAAAAGTAAATGTCATGGACCAATCTAACGTTTCAAATAAAGAACCGATGAGATTTTGCAACTTTTATGCGTTTTTTTAAAAAAAAAGTTATCAAGCTCTTAAAAAATCACCCTTTACTTCCGATTTCACAAGATCTCTTATGTGATGATATTTTATGTCGATGTGTTTGGTACGGTTGTGATACACTGGATTATAAGCTAATTGCAATGCCCCTTGGTTATCAACATGTAGTGTAACACTTTCGTCCTTCCAGAAACCAAGTTTTCGTAACAATCTTCGTTCCTTTCAGGTATCGAAGTATCTGTTTCGCTGCCGTCATAAGCTCCACATGAGGATCTGAGTTCTTTTGGGACAATTTAGAAACGGAATGAAGTATATCAGGACGTGTAGTTAAAGCCAAATAAAGTAACGATCCTATTAGGGATTGATATGTAGTAGGATCCACTTTCTTGCAGTTATCATTACACTTAATTTGGAAACCTGGATTTAACGGCACTAACGCTGCCTTACAGTTCTCCATTCCATATTCTGTGAGCATATCTTTAATATATATTGATTGACTCAACTCAATATTACCCGTCTCTCCATCACGATTAACTTCCATTCCCAGAAAATGTTCCAATAATCCTTTATCGGTAACTTCAAACTCTTTGGCTATTTCATTTTTGACTTTAAAAATAGTATTCTTATCCTTGCAAGCTATTATAAGGTCGTCGACATAGACAGCAATAAGGATCAAATTTCCATTTCGCATCATTTTCGCAACGGGTGAAACCAATGTTACACAAATGATCGTTTAATTTGAAATTCCATTCTCGACCAGCTTGCTTCAATCCGTACAGAGATTTGTGTAAACGAAGGATCTTCTTTGGATTTTGCTTATCTTCGAAACCTTCTGGCTGGTACATATATATTTCGTCGTGAAGTTCCCCATTCAAATATGCAGTTACCACATCCAATTGGTGTAAATGCTTTTTATGCTCAACCGCCAAAGCTAGCAGCAATCGAATTGTCTCATACCTGACAACGGGTGAGAAAGTTTCTTTGTAGTCAATACCATATCTCTGACTACAACCTTTCGCTACTAGTCTGGCCTTGTAGCGTTCCACTTCACCCGACTTGTTCTTCTTTAATGCATAAACCCATTTGCATTTAATTGGTTTATGACCAGCTGGAAGTTCTTGCACTGACCATGTTTTCTTCTCTCGTAGGGATGATATTTCCTTTGCCATAGCTTCCTTCCATTTATTGCTTAAATTGCTGCATAATGCCTCTTGATAAGTTGTTGGTATTTGCTCCTCCACCATATTATTCAGCAAATTAGGAACCTTTCTTGGTCGACCAGGCTTACCATCACGAATAATTCTCGGCCTACCAGGACCTCGTTTTACCATTCCACGTTCCTCGGAAACTACTTCCTCGTTTGAAGGAAATCCACAAAAATCGTCCATATCATAGAAGCTTTCTTCATCTGAACTTCTTTCGTCAACAGCATGTTCAACGACTTCATTTTCTGGTTCGTCGTTTAAGCGTTCTTGTTCATTATTTTCAGTTTCATCCTCATTTTCTCGAACATTCCGAATTTCTTCTTGAGTAATTTGGTTCTGAATATCTTCAAACGATATGAACTCAATGTCTGTTGTATTGGAATCTCCACCAGAGAAATTGTGTTCATCAAATAGAACATCTCGTCGTTCTACAATTTTTCTTGTTTTCTTATCGTACAATTTGTACGCCTTTGAGACTATTGAATATCCAACCATCACCATATTCGCTCCTTTTTCATCAAATTTTCCCTTCTTTTTCTTGTTAAGAGCAACAGCATATGAACCGAAAATTCTGAAGTGGTTGACTTGGCTTGTGTCCTGTCCATATTTCATAAGGCGTTTTATCGTTCAAACTCTTCGATGGACACCGATTTCTTAAGTATGTTGCAACTGCTTCTGCCCACAAATGTTGATCAAGTCGGGAATCAATCAGTAGACATCGGCCCATTTCAGCTAATGTACGGTTTGCCCGTTCGGATACACCATTTTGTTGCGGTGTATGGGGAATTGTCAGTTGCCTTTTGATGCCATTATTTTCCAGATTTTGATTAAATTCCTTGTTGACACCATGTTCTTGAACGCTTTGAATTTCTCAAAAACGTCATTTTTCCGTTTAATGAAATATATGAACACTCTTCGAACTTTGTCGTCAATGAACGTAACAAAGTATTTGGATCCACCAATTGAGTCCACGTTCATAGGTCCACATACATCCGAGTGAATCAATTCAAGTAACTCACTAGACTTATTCTCTGAATTCTTTGGAAATGGTGCGGCATGAATTTTCCCAATCATGCACACTTTGCACTTCTCATTGTCCTTTGATTCCAAAATCATACCATTGTCTTTTGAGCATAAATCATTTAGGCTTGAGTAGTTCAGATATCCATATCTACGATACCAAAGGTGATTGGTGGAATTCATTGCAAATAACTGGTTACTTATTTTCTCTGCATCAAATGCAAATATACTGTTTTCTCGCCTTCTTTTAATATAAGCTTCCCATCATCTGAAATCATAGCACCGGCTTGAGTGAATTTCGCTGCGGATCCGTTTTCAACTAATTTATTAACGGAAATAAAATTTCCATTTAAATCTGGGGCGTATATGACATCCTTCAACCTGATTTCTGTACCATTTACTTTCATTAAGACAGTTCCTTTGCCATTTGATGTTATAGACTTCATGTCAGCTAACATTATTGTTTTTTCACTATTCTCTAAATTTGTGAAAAACTTTCGTGTTGACACATATGGCTTGTGGCTCCACTATCGATGTACCACACCGATGACGTATCCTACTTTTCAGCAGCCATCACAATCAATGAATATGGTTTGTGATTTTCACGTTTGGACTTACACTTGTTAGCTAGCATAGTGACCCTTTATACCACATATAAAGCATGCACCTTTTTCTTTCTTGTAGCCGGGAATATGTTCATATTCTTTTTGTATTTATTTGCCATAACACCAAAAGCTTGCTGATTCGATAACAAATTTTCATTCTTGGTCTGATCACGACGATCCCACTCTTCCAACAATTTCTGTTTGAGTACCGATAAAGCAGGCAGTGAATCTCTGGTCTGCATGGCAATAACGAAATTTTCGTATTCTTTTTCCAAGCCGAATAATAAAATTATAATTTGAATTCCCACTTCAGCTAATTTTTCGCTTACTCCAGAAAACGTATTCAAATAGTCGGCCATGTTTTTGTTCTCCTTCATATTCATTCTTAGCAGCTTTTTGTATAACGATACCTTTTGCATGGGACCATTCGGCTTGTACACATCTTTGACCTTCTCCCAAGCATCATTCGATGTTACACAGTTCTTTATGTAGTGAGCTGTGAAGGTTTCACACTCAACATTACAGATGCCAATGCTTTCTCATCAGTATCCCCCCATTCCTTTTTCTTATCTGTAGCCAGTACCCAATATGGATTAGGACACTTCGCATATGGACGCACCACGTTTCATAATTGTTTTCGTCCAGCTTTTCAATCTGCTAGAGCGATGATGATGCCATGTCTTCGGTTCTCACTTTTATTTAATAAGATTCAATTTTTCTTGAGCAAAAATTCAATTGCTCTTGAGGACAAATTATTCTGCAAAGATCTGCTTATAAATGCACGAATCGTCCTGGGCCCATAACCTGATGGATGAATCCTGGATATTCAGAATAATTAACGCAGCAAAAGTCCTTTTATATAAAATTTTATTTTCTAACAATATAAAAAGTCTATGTGAATGTTTGAAACGAAATATATTGACTGTCCCTTTCAGAATTATAGGATCGCTACCTTTCAGAATTATAGGATCGCTACTCTGTTCCAAAAATGCTGTTGGACAGTATAATTTGAGTATAAAATCTCTTAAAGCCTGTGAGACAAAGTAAAAAAGTTTTTTTTTAATTTTCAAAATTTGAAAAGGGTGAAAATCTGTAATACAAAAAAAAAATTAAAATGTTTTCTTCACATAATGAACAAATACGTAAATATACGTTTAAAAACAAAAAAATAATAAATAGTTTAGTTTTCTTTAAAAATCGATAAATACGAAAAGTGGTCAACTTTTGGGCGATTTCTAAAATATATCCGACTGTTCGATTTTTAATGTTAATATCTCAAAATAATCCTCGGGTCCATGTCTACATTTAGTTTTTACATAACTCTAAAATATCAACTAAAAACAAAAGTTATTGAATTTTGACCCGTGGATTGTGATTGTGAATCACTGTGGGACGGAAAAAAAAAGTTCTCAAAGTGCTGATTTGAAACGCTTTGGGAACGCTTATATAAAACGCTTTAAAAGAAATTGTTTTGCAAAATTTTCAATCGTTCATAAAATGAAATGAAAAATCTTAAAAATTTAAAACTCTGTAAAATAATGTTAAAACCGTATTATAAAATTTCCAATAATACTATGCCTACGGCTGTTCGAACCAATGGACCAGCATTTTTCAATTTAAATCTTTCATCATTTTTATTAACCTTGGCTGGAATTTGAACCCATGGTCTTCGCATTGTTAATCGGTAGTACTACCTACTAAACTACAGAACTTTATTGTCTGTTTGTGTCTAAAAGGTTATAGAAACACACGACCTTAATCGGAGCGAACACCTTCGCCGCTGCCTTCTTTTGGCAGGCCTTTTAGCATGCCTGGCGAAAAAGCGAAGTAGGAATGAGCCACAGAATTTTGTTATGCGTTTACAACAAAAAGTGTGTAGAAAATATCCATTGATAAATCGAACACCTTCCGTGCTGCCTTCTCTCGCAAGGCCTTCTAACATGCCTATCCGAAGAAGGCAAGCAAGCATGAGCTATGGATCGTGTAGCATCTAATGGGAAGGGCTTCTAAAATGCCTTTTCGTATAAGGCCTTCCGGAAGGGGTGTCGGACGTGTAATAATATTAATTTCTGAAGAAAGTATAAAGGATACGATAAATATTTTGGTAATAAAGTAAGAACGTTTTTCGTTTGATCTTGAAGATGAGTTAAATATTTTTCTGTTTCATCCCCGATGAATACATTGTCGTGGATATTAATGGGCGTAAACGTCTAAATAATAAAGGTCTTCCCTATTTCCACTGTTTATAATTAATTCTACAATTTGTAACACCCTCGCATATATCTGACTTTTTAAGCGTACAGAAATCATATTGGCCCTTTTTATGGGTCTATATGAAAATGTGTATAAAGACATTTGTATAAAGGCTATATCTATATTTAAACCGATTAGCTTAATATTAAAAATAGTTCGTATTGCCCCGAAAAAAAAACACATATAAAGTTTCATTTGAATCGGCGAAGAATTGCGACCTGTAGTTTGATTACAGGAATAGATGCACAGACAGACAGACATTGCTAAATCGACTCAGAAAGTGGATCTATGTCGATTTGTATTATATGCCCTCTTTTACTTGTTACAAAGGAAGTCAACAACAACAAATGTTTTTTATCACTAAACAAACAAAATATTTAAAAAATAATTTTAAATGTAATAATTAGTAATTATTTTAAATAAATATTTTTTAATTGAGTTCAACTCAGGGGAATTGTAAAAATATTTTTCATAAAACTCGTAAAAATAATAAAATCGACTCCATCCGTACTGCCTTCATTCTTCCAGCATGCTAACAGGCCTTCTAAAGGAATACAATGAAGAATGTCCATTGGATCTATCTAATAGGAAATGAGAAGGACTTTTTAAATGCCTTCTCAAAGAAGGCAGTCAAAAATGAGTATAGGATTTCTAAATGCTGATGATTAGGCCTTCTTAGAGAAGCGAGGGCAGGCCTTCCAAATTTTCCCGCTGGGCGTCCATGCGTCTTGTTACGCACACAAGCGCTCGGTTGCGGTGCCAGTACATAAGTTATAAAAATGCCACCGTTCTCTGAACTCAACACTACTTACAGTGTATCTCAAAAGTAAATATGCACAGCAAATAAAAATCGAAATTGTTTTTATATTGCGCAAACAATTTATTTACACTTGCTACTGTGATCATAACAAAAAGTAGAAGTGTTCTTTGTACTGGGTCCCGAAATTTTTTGTGGAGATTTTCTAAGAAAATGCGAACATTGTGGTTACAAAAAAGTATGCACTGAATAAGAATCATTTCGTAAATCGACAAAATCATACATATACTAACTTTTGTGATATTATTTTAATAATTTTTAATCTGTATCTCAAATAACTACAACTACAAGAATTATAGTTATATTTATTATTTTCAAATTAAAATATTTTTTTTAATTAAAAGAACTTAAAGGCTTAGGTTTTAATAAAATATGTAGCTTATACAGATGCATACTTATGTTTGTGATTCACACTATATATAATTAATTAGCCACTATATGCTGGCCTGTGCACAGGATTTGGTCCTGGGGGGTTTATATAGTCTTATAAAAATAAAAAAACTATGTAGATATGGAATATTATTTATTATAAAATCATACATACATATTATATAGTATTTAAAACTAGTTTAAATGAAGAAAAAAATTAACTTCGAAGCTACTTATTGTTTTAATAAATTAATGCGTCGTGGTACATTAAAAAATTCATCTAGTACAACTTTAACATCAGCTTCAATATTATTGCGCTCCAAGAAACCCATATTATCAACAAAAATATAAGATTCCTATATCTCCGAGGGTACAAAGCATTTCATCACAACAAAAATTACGGATAAGCAAAGTCCGGAATAGCTATTTTTGTACTAAATGATTTGCATGTTGAATTACTATATCAAACCATAACCATAGAAGTAAATACACCTGTTCATACCACCAACATTTAAAAAGAATTCTATATTACTCTTGAAGTTAATATGACTGAACCTATTCAAATAATACAGACGGGACATCACTTAATAGTTGGCGATTTAAATGCACAAAATACATTATGGGGATCTCAATCAACATCACGCGCAGGCACAATATGGGAACAATTAGCAGAAGATGTTGATCTAGATGATGGGTCTCCTACTTTATTTAACACAAGACACACATTAACAGCAGTAGATGATTCAATGGCAAGCAATGATGTAGCTCAAAGTTTAACATGGACTACTTTAGAGCTACCTGAAGTTGGCGACCACTACCCAATATTAATTGCAAATAATGTACAGTAATCAAGCAAAAACACATATCAGAGACAGACACATTGCAGAGACGACTGAATTTACACAATGCTATAAACTACAGAAGAGCTTGTGCTGCTGTGAAAAGAGAATGTAATGTAGCAAAACGAAACTTATGGAATAACTTTCTTAACTCCCTTAATCCTAACTTGGAGATTCGTACTTTATGGTCCAAGGTCAATAACGTCAGAGCAGAAAAGATAAGTATTATTAATAACCCTTCTGTAGTGGCTAATAAATTTGCGCAAATATGGAGTCAATTAAGTTCTGACACAGCTCTACATCCAAGTATTTTGATGAAAAATAAGTCTATTTCAGAACCACTAAATAATTGCGGTATTGACCATAGTAACTTAAACAAACTTATAGACTTGAGAGAATTAAATGGAGTCTTAAGAAGTCTAAGGGGTACCTCGTTATCTTTAGACAGAATCAAGTATTCGATAATAAAAAACTGCCCACTTCTTTTAAATTGCGTCTAGTAAGTCTATACAACATAATCAATGTGGACTGGAAAACCGCGTTACTTTCACCAATTCACAAACCAGGGAAAATCCAAATGCCTTAGCGAGTTATCGAACCATATCACTATTACCTGTTTTTTATAAAAGATTAGAACAAAATTAGCTTCCAGATTATGGAAACTTTGCAGGAACTTTATTTGTGATAAACAATACGCTTTCAAAACACGGAGTATACAGTATATGTCATAAATTAGAATTTACTCTTCGACAAAATCTCTCGGCAAGGAAACATAGTATTGTATTGTATTGTCAAAAGTCATCGAAAAAACATTTGACCGAGTAATATCAACCTTTGTCCTACAGGAGCTTTGTGACTGGGGTATTCCGGTAATTGCTTCCTCTCAAATCGCAAAATAATAGTTAAGGTTAATGGACATCTTTCAGAATTATTATCTCCTCAAACTGGAGTACTACAAGGCTCACCATTAATCTGTTTTGCTCTTCTCAATTTACGCAACTCGCTAGCTAAATCTATTGAAAATTGTCCCGGGATTGACCACGTTGGTATTTATGCCGATAATATATTTGCCATATCTTCAGGAGCTACTAATGACGTAGAGTTGAATTTAAGGCTCTTCAATAACAAACTTCAAAGCTGGGCTACAAAGGATGGAAAACGATGGTCTTCACAATTTTATTTGGACTGTTATTAAAACTAAGCCGGGAAAATTTAAACGCGATAAGTAAAATTGTACTCCCTTTGCGCGAATATAATATTTTGCTCTCAGTGGAACCACAGAAAAGATTGACTACCTCTACAATGATAAAAAATTGATGTGACCTTAGCAAGTTGGAACATGGACGAAACAACTTCTTCGGTATATAAAAGTCTAATAGCAGAAAAAATATCTGACTTTTCTTCTGAGGTTGAGCTTTACACAGATGGTTCGTATCAAAATGGCATTACAGCATATGCTGTTATTCAATATAACACCGGACTGGAAGACTAAAATGTTAAACAAAGTATACTGTCCCCCTTCTCTGGCATTTTCTCAGCAGAACTAGCTGCTATAAATTCAGCTGTTGATTATTCAGCACAGAACAATGCAAAATCTGTAATATGGTCCGATAGTCTAAGTGTTGTTAAACCCGGTTTTTTTAGCAATGTCGGGTTTTTCAAAAACCATGATTTAAAAAAAACGGTTGCCATTTATAACAATAAAAACCAATAAAACAATAAAAACCAATATCTAAGGCTTAATTTCGTTAAGAGTTTTAATTGCATCGATCTCCATTGAAGTGAAAGTAATCCAACCGAAGTCCTAAAGGGTGCGGTTGTTGCGATATTTTTATAAACACAATTCTTCGCTAAATTAATTCAATTTTCGCTGCTTACAGAAGATTTTTTTACCATATTTACAGATTTTCAGATTTTTATAGAAAAACTGGAATATATCAGTTAAGTTACAAGCATTATTAGTCAAATTAAAAACAATTGTGTTCCATGAATAATTCAAAGCATACTTCTTGAATTTCATGGACATTCAATCATCAGTCATCTTGATGATCCTAATCATAGCTAATCATGCACTTATACAATATTTACTAACATACAGTGATAAGGCAATGGTTTAGGCATAACTGAGAATTTGCAGATAAACTATTGTCATATCTTATTTCATCATGACGAAAACTACATTATTATTTACTCCTAAGACATTATTTTTTTAATTCCACTTTCGTGATCATAAGATCGTAAACGAATGTTTGCATATACTCCTCATATCAGTATTTACAGAAGGTTATAAAAAGGATGTGGGCAACGCACAGTAGCGCCCGTAGAGCAAACGAGGTTGCAAAAATCAAAATTTTCATGAGCGCCAACGAAGTTTTGAATAAACCCATGTTATAGGAAACTTTTCAACGATTTCAAATCTGCCACTCTTAATTTTTTTTTTTTTATTCATTTATTTTTATTGTGCAATATATTCCGTTACAAGATTGGTACACCCGCGAAGCCCTATGGCTTGTCTGCAGGTTATTAAATGCTTATTACAAAATAGTATTAGTACAATGTTTATGTTTAGTTCAGCTGTTATATAATTTCATTAGATTAATTTTAGTTTTCTACTAAAAAATAACAAAAGAAAAACTGATAATTCAAATTAATATAAAATTCATAAATCTATTTCAATTCTTAATTACTACTACGAGTTCAAAAAGTAATTTTTTACTAGCTTCTTCCTCTTAGTACAATTTCTTAGATTTAATAGATGTGTTGGTAACTGGTTCAGCGTTGTTGGTATTGATACAGCCAGTGAGTATTTCCCATAATCGTTTTTAAATCTAGGGATTTTGTATCGTCCTTGCGCTCTTCTTCTAGTATGTTGTCCGTGGTCGATGCATTCTAGAAAGTCGGCGTTATCGTAGAATTCATTTGTTATTGTAGTTTTATATATGGCTTTGATGTTCAATATTTGTATTTTTTTGTGTAAATTGTTTATGTTATGCAAATTAGAGTTGTTTGGATTATCGTTATCGTATCTTTGAGTGTTATTATCTGTGGTGTTTCGCGAGTGTATTGGTTGGTTTTGGAGATTTGTTGTGTATTGTTGATTTTTAAGTAATAATTTAAGAATACTATTTTGTGTTTTTTGGAGAGATCTGCAGTATGTCGCAGTTCCCCATGCCGTTATTCCATGTCGAAGGTATGATTCGACGAGAGAGAAGTAGGCTTGTCGTAGTACGGTGTATGGTGAGCAATTTCTGAGATGAGAAAGTGCATACGAAGATTTTCGAAGTTTTTTCTGAAGATATTCGATGTGAACTTTCCATTTAAAGTGGCTGTCTAGGTGTACGCCTAAGTATTTGTATGTATCTACAAGTTCGATACTGGTAGAGCAGCTATCTGTTACTGTTGTATTTTCGCAGCAGCTTTTGTGCAGACATTCAGTATTATGGAAGATGAGTACGTTATTGTATTGTGGCAAATGACGAGGTCTAAAATGCATCAGTTTCGTTTTGGAGGCGTTTATCACCAAACCGCTGTCATGACACCATCTCGTAATTATGTTGAGCTCTTTTTGCATTGTCTGCGTGGCAATATTTATACATTTATTGGCAACAATAATCACTGTATCATCGGCATATGCAAACGTTGTACTTTCTTTTAGGGTATTTAACATGTCGTTAGCGTAGATAATGTACAGGATTGGCCCCAGTTTCGAACCCTGTGGTACTCCATGCGTAGAGGTTTCATGTTGGCTTAAATTGTCGTCGATTTTAACACGGAATGATCTGCATTGCAAGTAGTTTCTAAACCAGTTTAAACATTGTCCTCGGATGCCATTTCGTTCTAGTGTGTCTATAAGTTTATCATGTGAGAGGGTGTCGAAGGCCTTGCTGAAATCTATAAACAAGGCCAAGCAGTTTATGTTTTCGCTGAGGTTTTTATTTATATGGTTAGAGAAGATTCCTAGTAGTTTGTTAATATTTTTCCCTTTTTGGAACCCGTATTGGTTTTTGCTTATTACCTTATATTTATCAAGAAAATTGTTCAATCTTCTCGCTACTATTTCCTCCAGGATTTTTTCAATGATTGATAATATTGCAATTGGCCTATAATTGTTAAAATCGGATTTGCTTCCACTTTTGTAAATTGGACGAATTAACGCGGTTTTAAGCAGGTTTGGTATGACCGATTCATGAAGGCTACTATTGATTAATGCGGAAATTATGGGTGTAAGCACATTTGCATTGGATTTTAAATCTATGGCACGTATTCCATCAGCACCAGCGCTCTTCCTAACATTCATTGATTTTAATATATTGTTAATCTCTTCTTCGTCTGTATAATGAAGAAAAATTGAATTTTGTATGCGTGTTTGAGTACCAGTAATCGTTTTTATTTCACAAGTGTGTAATATTTTCCTAACGTTGATATTGAAATTTTGCGCAAACTTTTCTGTTACCATCTTTACGTTTTCATTCGGGAAATTTAATTTTATTGTTTCATCAATACTCTTTTCTGTTTTTTTTCCGGTTATTTCATTTATAAGTTGCCACGTTCCACGTATATTATTTCTATTTTTTATAAATCTATTTATTTATAAATCTATTTATTATTAAAAGTTTTATATATTTTTTCATTTATTTTATTGTTCCTATTCCTTATCCATTTCTTATGGAGTTGGTCTCTTATCGCACAACATTTTAACAGTTCCTCGTTCAACCACTGATATTGATTTCTTTTTTTTGTTTCTCTTCTTGGTTGTTGAGCTTTTTCATATATGTCACAAAACACTTTATATACATTGTTAAACATTTCGTTAGTGTTGCGCGATTGACTGACTACGAACTCCCAATTTGCTTCATTTATCAGACGGCTAACTTTTGCGTTGTTTATTGTGATGTTTTCCGTACCCTGGATTTGTTGGTTGTTTTCCGTACCCTGGTTTTGTTTTTTGTTTTCATTATTTGTTTTGTTTGCTTCTCCAACGCATCCAAAGAGAGTGTAATGGTCCGATATTGTTGTTGTGATTATTGCAGCCTGTGTGTTCTGTCTTCTTCCATTGCATCGAATGAACATATGATCGATATTCGTACTTGTTTTCCTCTGTGTGTCTTCCCTTGTCGTCCCTGTAATCATGCAGTGGAGACCATTTGGCGACATCATATTTAGGTACTTTGTTGTTGTTGTGTTTTTGTTGTTAATGTCGATATTCATATCACCCACTATTATTGTCTCTTGCTTCTTGTTGATGTTTTGAATGCATTGTTCTAGTTCTGTTATGAATGTTTTGATGTTCTTGCTTGGTGGTCGGTAGATGGGGAAGACGGTGAAGGTTTTGTTGTGTGTTGTTGTCATGTCTATTCTCATTGTTTCAAATGAGTTCGAGTGCATGTGCATGGTTTTGTAGCTTATTTTCTCGCTCATGTATACCACGATTCCACCCCCTCTGCCTTCCCTGTTCATGAACATTGCGTTGAAACCGTTTATGTTGTAATATTGGTTCTCATCATCGGTGATGTTGGTCTCAGTCAAGATTATTAGCTGTATTTTATTCAATATTTGTTTTATATGTGTTATTAATGTGACAAATTTTTTTCTAAGTGAACGAATGTTCATGTGAATAAGTGTGATAGGATAGTCTAGTAATTCTTTGTTTAATTCATTGAAGTTATTTAGTATTTCATTTGTGGAATTCATTTTTGGTTCTAATAATATAAAAAATTAATTGATTTAATAGGTATATATTTTGATGTAGGATATTTATTGACTTTGATATATGACAGTTTATTACGGCGGAGGTTTTCTTTTTACAATTTGTTTTTTATTATTTTATTCACATTGTTTGGCTTATTGTTTCCAAATCTGACGCGCTATTTATTATTATATGTGGCGAGTTTTCATTCTTTCGTGCATATATGTGCCCATTTTTCACCCATACGTACTTCCAGCAGCATTCTTTGGCTTTAGTTTTTGCCATCCACAAAAGGCGCCTATTGTACATTGTCAGCTCATCGTTTATGTATATGTACTTGTCTCCGTTGTCGTGAGCATCTCCATACACAACGCTGGCCTCTATTCGGTGTCCCTTTAGTTTGGTCATCAGTTCTCTCTTTTTTGTGTTTGACAGAAGCTCAACGATAATTTTGTTTTTGCTGTTAACACGGTATGCACTATTTATGTCTCCATCATTCAATACAATTCCCACCGCCGCTGCAATATTTTTAATTGCTGTAGCTGGTTCAATTTTTTTGCTGGACGCATTGTTTATTTCTATGTTGTTTTTTATTGACATTTGCTCGAGTTTTTGTATGCGTTTATCCATTTCGTTTATTTGTTCTGTTTTCTTTATATCGTTTTCTTTAAGTTCGTTTACTTGCTTTGTTAAAACTTCCATAGACTCGTTCATTTTTGTGAGAGAGGAATCAAGTTGCTCTTTGACTTCGTTTTTAAAAGATGTCATTTCGTTTCGAAATGTTACCATCTCTTCTTTGAAACTCATCATGTTGAGAGCCAACTGTTTCATTGTTGTTTTTAAATCTTCTATTCCTTCCTTGATGTCTGCGTTGTTGTCTTTAGTTTTTGTTGCTTCTTTAAAGCGTTTGCTGGTTTCTGCTTCTCTGTCATCATCATCCCTTTGCTGCTTTGATTGATTTGGTTTATCGTTTTTGTCGATGAAAATATATCCATTGTTGGGTGATTTGGCCCGCGGTTTGCACAAGTGACATTTCCACTCTGCTTTTTTGCCACTGCCCATACCATTGTACGTACTCTCAGAGAGCACAGTACATGGGCTAAAGTGAAACCTCTTGCCGCAATTATGACACAAGACGTACGTTGTTGTTGTAATTGGTCTTAGGCAGCTACCGCATCTCAGATCAGAAACTTGAAGAGACATTCTTTTCTATTTTTCTCACTAATGCAAATAAGAGGAAATATGAAAAAAAACACGACTGAAACTTTTGCTGTTGTGCGCGGAAGAAAAATGCGTGACCGTTCGGTTTGAAGGCTACAGCTGAATAATATCACATTTTTAGTTTAGAAGATATAGCCGTTCAAAGTTGACCGACTTTCGGTTTTCAAAAAAACACACAATTTTTAGTGAATTTGTTGCGATTTCAGGTGTAATATCACGAAAAATAGGTAACGAATCGCCTTATTTTTTGTTTGTATTGATTGATGTATTTATTAAATGTATAATGATAAAAAAAAATTAACTGTTTGCTTTGTGTTTCTTCTGGTAAATCACTATTTAAAAACTATCCGTTTTTTCACTATTTTTCAACTTTGACGGAAAATAAAAAAATCTATATTTTTCTATTTAGAATAGAATAGATCAATTTCCGGCGATTTCCAAAGCCAAAGAATTAATAATAAGCAACAAAGAAGTATGCATGTTCTCAGCGAAAGACCGTCTTCAGCCATGCACTGACCTAAAATTTGACTAAAGTCACAAGACTATTTTACTACAAATTAGTCTATGTCAATTTGGACAATAGATGAGTTAAAAGCGTCCCGTGAGACAATATTTAATATTAAAAGTGGCGTATTATAGCGAAATTCGCACTGAAAAATACAATTGTTACTACCATGGATAACCAGTCGAGACCGACTACAAAAAACCGGTTTGCCCGGTTTATCGAAAACCGCGACGGTCGGTCTAAAAACCCGACGGTCGGTCTGAGATGAAAAACCCGGTTTTCGGTTTCGGGTTTGATCACACTACACACAACATTATTACAACAATTCCAACACTCCTGTACACTCAGAAAAATGGCATTCCTAAATCTGAGTACAATCCATACTCTAATTTAGTACAAAAAAATACTCCACTGTAGTAAAAATTTACTTGATATTAGGAAAATGAACTAGGAATGAGTAAATTTTCTTCATCTCAAAGACATAAGAAATATTACATATACTTGAAATAAAGTAGACATTTTACTTAAAAAAATTCGTTGAGTCAAGTAAAATTATCTTACATTTGCGTAAATACTTATTTACATTGAGTAAAAAAGTATTGAGTTAGAAGAAGTAAAATAATTTAAAAAAATGTATGGGAAAAAATAATCAAGTAAATTTTTACTGAAAAACATACATACTTCTTAAAACCTAGTAAATATTTGCTTATAACATTTAATAAAAAATGTTTTAAATGTAAGTACCCCATATACTTATTCTGTAGTTGTAAGACAATTATACATCGAACTAAGTAATTTTCTTCTTTGAAATTGAAGGTGATTTTTTATTAAATTTTTATTCAGAAGTAGTATTATAATCAAGTAAGATTGTGTAACAACACAAATAAAAAGTTCTTAAAATTGTTTAGTAAAAACACAACTTAAATTTGAGTAAAATCCATTATCCAATCTATTAAATCATTCATTTAAATGTCCACACAACAATATCATTCCGTAATTTCTAAGGTACATTTGTAAAATCAAAAATGGTAATACGCGGGCGCTTAACAACAACATCGAAACATTGTTGTTTACATGCACCAAAAAACACACACGTTGATATGATCGCAATGCTTCACATACACACAAACTTATTCAATATAGCATTCCCCTTGCAATATTCATTTCATCGATCTACCTATTGCCTCATTCCCGTGGAGTTGCCATTGTCTTGTTTTTAATTTGCTGCCAAATAAATCCAAACTAGATAATTTCTCCAAATTGTTTTTTGTTAACTTTGGAATAAAAAAGTAATTTTTAAAATTGAAACAGTGTAAAAAGGCGTTCAGAAAGAAAAAACTGTAAACAGTAGATCATATAAAAAAGGTTGCAGTGTTGTATTTTTAAAATCAATAAAAACACGACAAAGAATAGATTGTGGTTTGTGACAAATAAATTTAAATCGACGTATGAATCTCGGTCCAGAGGTTTAGGATGCTATAAAGAACAAACAATCACACACAAATTGATTAGAATACATACTTTAGTAGATAATACAACACTGGAAATGGTGTTTACACATGAACATTTTTTTTGTATTACTTGGTATGTAATTCGAATTCTGTGCAGACTACGGAGTATAATGTAGCTTGGTTTAGTACAAGTAACGAAAAAAACATATTTTCATTTGAAAATGCTTGTATTTTTAGATTTTCGCCACAATTTACGTTTAAGTTGTACAATAATTGTTCATGTGTAAACAGCCCTAATCAATGGGATGACATGGCAACACCACCACCGTGCGTATATAAAGATGGATAGAAAGAGACAAGATGAGATCAGCTTGTACAAGCCATTCATCTAACGACCATGTGTAGGAATGAAAAGGATATGGTAGCGATCATTCAGAAAATGAACGTTGAATGTGTGTTTGTATTTGCCGACGTCACTTGTTTTTTGCTCGCCGTTTCAGCTTTTTCATTAATATTTTACAGGTCATTCGAAGCGGGTCGTTTTTGTGCGTCGTAAATGTGAATAGTGAAAATTTTAATTTTCTGAAAAATGAAAAAATATATAATAAATGGCCAGTAAAAACTTGTAGGACTCGGGAGAACAACTTTTTGAGGTTTTCAAAGGTAAGCTTTTTTATATTTCTGTTGTTCATAAATTTGCATTTCATACGAAATTATTTTCTGATGCCACTATCCATTGGCATTTGCAATTTTGAAAAAGTGTTGTGTTAATATATTAAAATTCGACTTTCGACCAAATGTATGAAATCTACATTTAGTTCAATCAAATAATGCCGAATTTTAAATGTTTAATTGTATGTTATGTGTCAATGTGTTTGTTGAAAATTTGTGGCTTGTAATAGTATGACATACATTACGATCATGATGAAATCTACCGAGCATTCACATACATATCTAACACACACAAACACTTGCAAAAAATCGCAAATGCCGAAAGATATTGCCATAGAAAATAGATTTAGTTTGCTTTGGTAATTTCTGGACAATATTGACGCCTTCGGCTAGCAACAAAAAAAGAAAATATTACTTCTCACATTTTTTGTTTGCATATCATTCCATAACCGAGGAGAGTTTGAAATATATGACAAAATGTCATTTGGACATAATTGTGCCAAGAAATTTATTTGGCCCCAGAATTATTTTTGAGGAACACCTAAAGAAGTGGCAGCGAGAGTTGCAGAAATTGAGGGTGTTGAAATAAATGAAGCAGAGGCACCAATAACTTCACGACGTCCCAAAGATAGTCATATGGACCCCTCCATTGGAGAAATTGATTACGTAAGTTAACTAGTTTCATTTTTTATTGCGCTAAAGAATTTCATACATCAAGATTTTTTTTAAGATTCTCTAAAAGTTTCCACTGTTTTAGTTTTTTTATTTCAACAGTGTTTTGAACAAACAAAAATGTTTTTATATAACGTTTCAAACAATGTTCTAATCTAAAACTCTGACATAGTTGTATGTTCTAGAAAATCAAAACAAATTTCCAAACTTGTTTTGTGTGTTCACAAAATTGTATGCACAAAGCAATGAACTGCGTTATAGTTTCCATAACATGAAAAAAGCAACAAAATTCTACCTTATCAATAACTAATATATTTTTTGTTATAAATTAAACACGTCTAATAAAATAAACCTGTACAATTTTGAATGCAATATAATGCAAAATTGTCGGTATGTTACAAAATTGTAAAGTTTGAGCTCGGTGTAATATTGTTGTTATCCTTGAAATGGTTCAGTTTTCTGTAATTCAGAATTTTGTATTCGGCCATTGAATTAGCGGCGGGGAGACTAGCCACCGGTTCAAAGCAACATTCGGGGCGTCGATACCTCCTCCATTTCTCTCAATGAGCTAAAAGTTATATATATATAAATGACAAAAAACGTTACCATATATTACTAACTTATCATTGCAGGAAAAGACTTTGTCTCAATATATTACACCGTAGGGTACATCCCTAGAGTACTGCTTTTAATTTTTGCAACATATTGCTAATTGAGTGTTTATAGTATTTCACATAAGTTCTTAGGGTGTATTCATATCACTAAAATCTTTAATTATAAAAGTTTTTCATTTAATTCAGATAAATTCCTTTTGAGCTGTTTTGTTTTTCGTAAATATTTTTAATAGTGAACGTTGGTGTTTATCCAACGGTTTTTTAATTTTAGTGTAAAGAATAATTGCATTATCCTTTCTGAGTATTTTGGTTTTCGCTACATACGGCGATCTAACGTAAAATTCCATGATGACTTGAAGATTGCTTTGAAATTCTTATTTTATGTGGTAAAGACTGTGCGTAGTAAAATTGATACCGATCAAATTAAAAATGTATTACAATAAATTGATGGTTTTATTTCAACATGGAATTGAACACGTTCCCGATAGTGCAAAAATAGTTTGATCGTATAATAGACAAGTTAATACATATCCCTAGTTTTCTATTGCAACAATTTTGCAAAAATCTCACAATGGCCAGAGCATTTTGGCCTTCTATAAAAATAATAATAACCTCGACCCGAAATATCGAAAATTACTGGCTTGTTGTGTTATAGAACATCTGCTTCAGCACAAATTTACTGCAACGCCTACACACTTCAAAAAAATTGCTGAAAATATTAGTATTAAGTGGCATTATTATATTTACTTTCCATTATATATGAATCAGGACATATATTACATCCACCAAAAAGGTAAAAAGCCGGGAGGATGTTTATATAATAAGTACCACAACTCCCTATCAAGATTAAGAAAAGATGGTGTTATGGAGAAGAAATCTGAAAAGGAAATAGTTATAAACATTGCTGAGGAAGAGTTGTGTTCAGATATTCACCAGAAATCTTATATTGTGAAATATAGTTAATCATCAAATAACGCTATTACATTAGGCGTGTTTTATTTACAAAAATCGGTTACCCGCATAACCGTATTTGTTCGGTAAATTGGAATAATATATATACATTTTTTTTGGAAATTACAAAAATGAACATTTTATGTGACAAATACGTTTACACGGAAATAACACAAATAAAACACGCATATTATTAAATCGCACATGAAACCAGAAGATCTTATAGGAAATAATATCTACATTTCACAGAAACCGATGAAACTGCATCTAAGGAGGGGCCAAATATAATGTTGATCCATTTGAGACTGTTTTCCTCAAATGGGAGTGTACATTTCAAATGAGAAAACAATTCTTACGAGAATCACACAGCCTGAATGAGATATTACAAGAATGGCCTTCGTACAAACAATCTTATGGACATAATCTCGTAAATTTTTGGATTATATTTTAAATTCCTAATTTATATAATTTTTTAGAAAGTATATTTGATGTTGTTAATAGTAATAATTTACTCAATACCTCAAAGTGAGCGCAGTGTACTTAATATAACGACGTAACTTACTTAGGCGTAGTAATAAATGAACTGGTATACAATAAACTTTTACTCGGTTCCACTAAATGAAGAACTCAGTTTGAGTGCATTGTATTTCTAGAACTACGCGATGTACTGAAATGGAGAAAAACAGTACTTGATTTACAATATACTTTTATACATTTGAGACTGTTTTCCTCAAATGGGAGTGTACATTTCAAATGAGAAAACAATTCTTACGGGAATCACACAGCCTGAATGAGATATTACAAGAATGGCCTTCGTACAAACAGTCTTATGGACATAATCTCGTAAATTTTTGGATTATATTTTAAATTCCTAATTTATATAATTTTTTAGAAAGTATATTTGATGTTGTTAATAGTAATAATTTACTCAATACCTCAAAGTGAGCGCAGTGTACTTAATATAACGACGTAACTTACTTAGGCGTAGTAATAAATGAACTGGTATACAATAAACTTTTACTCGGTTCCACTAAATGAAGAACTCAGTTTGAGTGCATTGTATTTCTAGAACTACGCGATGTACTGAAATGGAGAAAAACAGTACTTGATTTACAATATACTTTTACTCAGGTCTACAGAACGATAACTGACTTTGAGTACAACATTTATTCATTTCGATTAAAGCAATAACTCGTTTAGAATAAATTTGTACTCAGATTAATTAAATGAAGAAATCAATTTGAAAAAAATATGTAATATAACTACGGGTTTTACTTATTCTGAGTATGCAAAATTTAAATATGTCCTTACTTACAGTATATATATTCAGTGTAATATAAATTCGTCTTCAATCCTGTACAATATTAGTTAAATATAATGAACAATTTCTTTGTGTGAAGTACCGTTTATCCTTTATACTACAACACTTATACTACGAACAACAAATATTGAACTTGACCCAAGTTCAATTTTTGTCGTAATTTCAAGGAAAATTTTATTTGAATTAAGGGTGGAGATTCTTTGGCGACATATCAAGTAAAATTTTCTTCAATTTTACTCCAATTGAAATAATTTTGATTTAATTTTTTCTTTATATTCAGTAAAATTTTCATTGATTTGATTAAAGAATGAAGAAAAATGTTGTAGAATGAAGAACAATTTTACTCTAATTAGGTATAAATAATGTCGTAGCTTCAATTATAAATATAAACTTGGTAGAAGAAAAAAATCTTAGGAGCTATATGAAGTTCACTTTTCCTCAGTTTTAGTAAATTTTTACTTAATCTTTGGCATACTTTTTTCTGAGTGTATGTAGAAACAGTCATCACGAATTGAGCATTACGCATATCCTTGCGGAATGTCCTATATCCAAGCAAAATGAACCTATGTCAACACTTTTAACTTTATCGCAATATGGTCCAGTAACCCGCGATGTATAATTTATATTTTATAAATTGATTTTGTAAAATATATGGTAAACAAATAAATACCTCTGAAAGATGGAACAATTAAAAACATAATTTAGAATATTTTTTAAGTAAATTTTTAATTAACCTCAATCTGTCCAGTTATTATTTCAGGTTCGTTCAGTAAAGCCACAACCTCCGGCAGTATATCTTTACGTTTGGATTGAGACGGTATTCGTAAACTACAAGCCAACGGATCTGACGAAATTAGCAACAAATCAGTATATGAGTCCACTGTTGATGTTTTCCCGGTAAAGATATGTCTGTAATTCTGAGTGTCCTTATTTCTTGCTTCTGGTGCCTCTTCCGATAACTGCCCGATTGGTAATACGTAATTCAATTGTTTCTTTTCCGTGGAATAACATAGTGTGTACAGTTATATGCATGGTATTACATGCCATACAGTGGTATTTTTCTAAATAACTGTTCCATGTCTCTGTAGCAAATTTTTCAAATGCTGGGGAGTTAATTTTTTTCTGCATTTCGAAAGAAACTTCGTGCTGTGTTCTCTTCTTTGTTCTTGTTTCCTTTGGTATGCCATTGTTTTATTTTACTTGTGTATGAAATGTGTTCGGTTTAGTCGCATATACTTGGGAAGATGATTAACTCGGACAAAGCACTACAGACATACATCAAACATACATAAAATGAATATGGATTTCACGTTAAAGCTCTTCTCTCCTACCGAAACCGCCCTTGCATCAAGATTCGATATTTGCATTTCAATTTTACTTACAAATATCTTTGCTTGTATCTAGTATGTTGTGCCCCATCACATCCCTATATTATTATCTAAATATTCTGGAATTCGATCAAGTACTTCTTTTAGCGTCCTACAAGTCTATAAATAGTGTGATAAGTGGATCTGGAATATTTTTGAACTTACTGCCATTGCATACTGTCTAGGAAGTTTATATTGATAAGTCGATAATCCCAAGTCCACAATCATTAGAAGTGACTGTTCAGTTGAAAGAGCTAATGACTTATCTGCAGTATTGTTGAACTTCTTTAGGCGAAGAAATAAAATATACTTTGGTTATTGCAGACGGATCTTGTTTAACAGCTGAACGTAATTTCCTTTCAGCTGCTTTGAACATCGGTTTATCATCAGTTAATGTCAATAATTCCTTTGCCTTTTTTCTTTGGCCCTAACAGAACATTCTTAAAGATCCTTTTCTAGTTTTCTGCCTGTCTTAATAGAGACTGAGTTATTTCGTGGACATACTAGCCTTGCTACGTAAACCATTGTCAACCAAACAGCATTGTTCTTTAAAAATCTCCGCTTTGACCTGCACTATGTCACAAAAGTCTACAAACGGTTGTAAATTATTGATTTTTCAAACTTTTGGTGCAATGAAGGCAATGAGTTTTTCCAAAAATTATATTTTATATAAATACTAGCTATTTTAACTGGTGTTGAGCGGGTTCATTCTTCCCTATTCCACCTACTACGTATGCTTTTGAAAATAAAATGAGTAGTAATTGATAGTTTTAATCTATAGTTTGTGAGGGCAGTACCACACCCCTTTGTCCTACCATGGCCTAGTATAGCCAGAAACCATTCTCTGTACTTTTGTTAGCTTTCCCAACCAGGCTTTAAAAGCAGGTGTTCGCCAACCGTTGGCTTTCTTTAGCTGTGCTACTGCGGGAGTTGTCAGTTTCTTACCAGGCGCGTCCCCAGGTGGCGGATAGGGAAGGACTCTGTGTGCTATGACGCTCCTTTATACCTGGACTCCAGAGTACAGGGAGAAGGTGGCGTCAGTGCACGCAACGTCTAAGAGGACACCCCGCGGACCAAAACAGGATAGGGAATGAACCCGACTAAATAAAAATTATGGAAAGTAAAGTAAAAGGGGAAAAGTTACGGTGCAGGGAGTCGATATCAAGCTACCACAAGAGTTCTACGGAGGCGGGTGCCTTGACCTCCGTAGTGCTAGATGCGACAAGTGCACACCCAGGAACGGAATCCTCGGAACCAGCGGACTGCTCCTTTCGGACGCAACCTTTCGAGACAGGAGGTGACCAAGAGGATTCCGACTCTTCTAAATCTGACAACATAACCGTCATAATCTCAAAAAAAAAAAACTCGTCTCACTACGAAGAAAAAGAAGCTTTCCGGGGGGCAGAAACGCAAACTAGCCAAGCTAAACCGGAAGAAAAGGCTGGAAGAAGAACAGGATGCTGCGAAGGAGCAGGAAGCGTCCATTCCCACCTCTTCGGAGGTTGGGAAAAGGGTCCACTCTCCCGAAGAGCAGAACTCCGCGGAATCTTTTTCAAAGAAGGTAAAGTGTTCCCCATCTCTGAGTAGCAATGTTATTACTTTCTCCACTCCCTCGAAGAGTCCCACTCAGGAATCTCATCAAGGGGGGGAGGAAGGAGGACGCATCTATGAAAGAAGTGGGCACATCAGCGAAATCCTTAGTGAAGAGAAGATTGCTCCCTAAAAGCAATCATCCAGCGCTAAGGACGAAGCATGATGTGAAAAGCAGGAAAGAGCTACCCTCCTACGCGAAGATGACCACAAAACAACAGGAGGATGAACACTGCTACGCAGTCATCGACGCCAATAGCCCAACCGGGAGAATACCGAAAGACCAACAATCCATGGAGAAAATTAAGGCAGCAGAATCCAAATCAACAGCTGCGCTTTCGACAAGAACATTATTTTGCTAAAACTGGAGTCGAAAGAATGTGTCGCGACCCTAAAAAGGATAATCAATGCGATTCCAACTCCTTGGGCTGGCTCTAAGTTGGACCTAGTAAGAAGGAAGGACTAAAGAAGGCGGTGTTCTTCATTAAAGAATGGGGTAATAATCTCGAATACAATGCCGTCTTAAAAACAATCGCAAACGCAACAAATGTAGGCTTGGACACAAGGAAATGGGAGAAGAGGGCCCTGATAGTACCCTATTTGTGGTCGGAATCGACCAGGCATACATGACAAAGTCATTTATATCAAAGTTGGCAAAAGAAGAAAGAAACCCCCTCAAAAAAAAAAACAAGGCACAATAAAAACCGAAAGTAGTGGGAAAAGCGTAACTACGACGCCGCTACAAGAGACTAATGGAAAAACTGAAATGTCAAGCTCCCAAGAAGACTGCTGAATGATAATTAATACCAACATCGTTCAGATCAACCTCCATTGCAGCGAGACGGCAACATTGGCTTTGATGGGGCAAGTAAATAAAGGTAAGATCCATATTGCATTAGAACAAGAACCTTGGACTAGGGGCAATAAAGTTCTTGGACTAAACCATATAAACAGTCTCCTGGAATTCCTTAACACCTATGACCTACGTATTCTCAACATTGGTTAGTTTAATTATGTTTAAATTAGTTCGGCAGCCACCGGAACCTATTAGATTCCGAAATAAAACTAAGACCAACTGGTCTAAATTTAAAAATAGTTTAAGCTCATGACTCGAAATCCCCTCGAAGCTTCCTAACTTCGAGACGCATCGCAAGCTGACGGAAACAATTAGAGAGTCATTCGAGGAATGCTGCCCTCTTCGAGAAAGGAAATCCTTACGAGAGAAACCCTGTATGACGGGGAATATAATAAATCTCGGTAAGAAGGTCCGCAGACTCTTTAACAGAGCTCGCCGCAAAAAACAAACAATTTACTGGGATACCACGAAAAATTCAAAGAGTACAAGAAAATAACAAGAACGACTAAACGCAACTCCTAGAAACACTTCTGCGAACAGGTGGATAGCGTAAACGACGTCTCTAAGATTAAGAAATTCCTTTTCCCACGTACAATCTGAAACGATGGTGGATGCCAGTGGGACTAGAATGGAAACAACAGGGCAGACGCTGAAATTACTAATGGAGACCCATTTCCCGAAGAGAGATACTAGCCCCATATAGGAGAAACCCCATAGGGAAGGTACTGTAAACCATAATATCGAAGGATATGGTTAGAAGGGCGATCAACAGTTTCGCCCCCTACAAAGCAGCAGGACCGGATGGGCACTGCTACAGCACGGACTGGAATTGATTTTAGATCATCTGGTGAATATATTCACAGCGTACCTGCGCTATGGATATACGCCTTACAGTTGGCAACAAGCCAGAGTGGTTTTCATAACTAAAACCTGGAAAAGCTAGCTACGCAACAGCAAAGGCATATCGTCCGATAAGCCTAAAATCTTTCATACTCAAAACTATGGAACGCATTGTAGACAACACAATTAAAGCACATATCCCTGACGAGTTGCTGAAGTTTAAACAGCACGCCTATGTCAAGGGAAGATCGATGGAGACCGCACTACACGAGGTTGTTCACCACATAGAAAAATCCTACAGCAAAAACATATTCACCATCGAATTTCATCGACATTGAGGGCGCATTTAATAATGTTAAGACCGATACCCTAATCCAATCCTTAGACCAGTTCGAGGAGGACCGGGAAGTAATAAACTGGGTCAACCACATGCTAAGGAACAGATGGATAACATGCGGGTCAAATAACACGGAGGCGTCTTGTCTCCACTCTTATTGGTGACTACCATAAAGAGTCTACCGTTTGTGACTATCTAGGCGTGATCCTGGATCATAATCTAAATTGGAAGAGTCACATAAACAGCAGGGCAGAGAAGGCACATAGATGTTGGGCTCTATGCAGAAGGACCAATTGGGACTTAGTCCAAAAATGACATATTGGATCTACACAAGTGTAATCAGACCAATTATGAATTATGCCTCGGTGATATGGTGGATATCGATGGAAACTAAGTGCAATATAATTATACTGCAGAAAGTTAAAAAAAATGTGCTGCCTCGGCATCAGTGGAGCCATTCGAACAACATCTACGAGGGCAATGGAGACAATTTTGTCACTACGCCCAATAGAGATACATGTGAAGTATGAGGCGGCTATCTCGACCAAACGCCTTCAGGCAGTAGGTGAATGGATCCAATCGGATTTCATATCAAATGATCAAAAGTTATTAGGCAAACTGATAGGTTTCTCAGAATCGGAGTGAATGAAGAATATGCACGGATAGTCAAGCTGTGATTAAGGCATTTACTAATCGCACGGTGTAATCCCGTACTATATTGGAATGTAAAGAAGAGATAAGCAAATTCTCCACCAAAGGGCAACTAGAAATCATATGGGTACCAGAACACTGTATGATCGAAGGTAATGAAAGAGCAGACGAACTGGCGAGAGGAGGATCAGGCCTCGAATCCGTCAATATGATAAAGCCTTTCCAGGCAACGAAAACTGAGCTAGGGAAGTGGGCAACTACATCCCATAGACTAACCTGGGAGTCGTCCACAGTAGGCGGTACGACCAAAGTCTTATGGGGTGGTCCCAATGAGAGCGAAACCAGACGACTGATGAGGCTGAATATAATCGAACTCAGCAGCACGGTGGGACTTCTCACTGGTCACTTACCACTGAGATCGCATCTACGCCGCATAGGGCGGTCGGACTCGGATGAATACCGGGCCTGCGGGGAGGATACCGAAACGATGGAGCACTTTCTCTGTCACTGTCCTGCATTATTGAGGCTGAGAGCCAATTACCTCTCGGGGTCGATAATACCTAACCTAGAACACCTTAGGAGCATAGGATAGACGAAATTAAGGTGGTTCATGATTGACACGGAATTCCTAAAATAGGGAAAATGAACTGAATGACACTTCTACATACTTCCCCCTTTTTTCTTTCTTAATTTTGTTCCGGTTTCTTTTTCTAATTGAGATCGCATAACGGCCCGATCTTCTGGCCTAAGTGAATACCTTAGGGTATGAGTCACCCTCGAAGTGACTTCTCTTTTTCAACCTAACCTAACCTAACCTAACCTAACCTAACCTAACCTAACCTAACCTAACCTAACCTAACCTAACCTAACCTAACCTAACCTAACCTAACCTAACCTACATATAACGAAGTTCATGTAATTTATATAGTTTACTTCCCTATTATAAAATTAATTTGCATTGATATTATTTCAATGGAATTATGTATCGTCCCTTCGTCAGGAAGGACTAGTTTCATATGTATATGGCATTTTCAAGTCCTAAAACGACGGGTTGTGTGTGCTAGATGTTGCGAAAACATAAGGTCACTTGAGGCACCTCAAAACGTTGAGCCAGATAATTAATTTTTTGTACAGTTACTTTCGTCAACAACGGTCACATTTTCCGGGGTATTAGATTTTGACTTTTTCAAAAAATTAAATTTCACTAATGGGCGGAGGGTATGCCCATTACACAGCAATCATATGTCAAACAAATATTTTGGTATTCTCTATGTGATAGAAAGATACGTTTTTTACAATTTTCGGTGACCCCCACTGAAATTTTCCGACAATTTTTACGTAGATCATTCTAATCATTAAATTTCCTTTCTGAAAGGACCCATAAAGAGAGAAGCTAGAGGGTTAAGATCTTCCACAAAAATGATCTTCATAAAATTCCACAATATAGTTCTGACAATAAGAATTCTCTCTAAAAAAACGATAACTTTGACCCGCTGTAAAAAGAAACTCAGACCAGCTGAGCTATAAGTTTATTCTACTCAACAACTTCAAAAATGCAAATAAAAACGAGTGAAAAAAATAGAAAAAACTAATCAGGGGCAACACTGTCAAAATAGACAAGCAAACAAAATCGAATATAATGACAAAGCACAGATGATAATGAGAATCACAATAACAAAAATTAATAAATGACAACACATACAACATACAACATACAACAATACATACAAACAACAACAATACACACGAGGTACAGTGAAGACGGGACATACCGTACAACAACAACTTCTGCATTGTTGCGAGCGATGCGAGCACATGCATAACATTGAATTGGCAAAGTGAAATTTTTAGTGTGTCGACTTAGTTCGGTGGAATATTTTGTTTATCAGCGCTTCTCATTTGTCGTATGTGACCACTGGTACTAATATGAACCCTGATTTAAGTCAAAGACATACATTCGTTGCGAAAGTTCTGACGAGATGGGGTAGCGCCCATCGAAACTGCGCAGTCAACTTTTAGCTGCAACAATAAAGGTCTCACTTTGCCTTTTTGCTAATTTTGGGTTCTGCTGAAGACTTCAGCACAACCTTCGGTCTTAAACCAAAATAAATGACAACACATACAACATAACATACCAACAATACATACAAACAACAACATTAAAAAATTTTCGAAATATCTTATTATTCGCGGTTATGAACCCACTTTTGCATGTTTAAAATAAAATAAAGAATTAAAGAAATTAAAGAAATAAACACATAGCCATTAATGCCCAATTATATAAATAATATTTATTATATACTCGTCAACTTTTTTAATGAAATGTTGCTAATGTTGTGTAGAAAATGAATTTTCTGGGATGTACACACCGAATTTAAAGATTCCACCTTCATCCGTCAAATTGGTACCATTTCACTTTCACACTTTTTCCAACTTTTTACAAAAAGTGGATATTGCGGTAGGACACGGTAAATAAGAAATACAAATTGGATATTTTTTAAAAAATTTAATTTTCGCGGCAAATATGACTAAAATGACTGGGTATTGTACTCCAAGACCACTTACACTTATTCACAATAAACTATATTTTTTATTTTTATATATGGTTTCAGTTGTTTTAACCAATAACACAGTGACAGGCCTTTTGTTTTGCACAAACAAAAAAGTTATAAGAATATATATCACTAGTCAACAGTCAAAATGTACTCGGGATGCGATAATTTTTTCTGTGTAGATAACCTTGACATGAGCTCGAAAAACGCAATAAAAATTTTTTTTCGTTTGGTTTTTTTTTATTTTTTTTTTAAATTTTAAAATTTTTTTTTTGGTTAATTTGTTTCGTCCGGCATAACTCGGGAACCACTAGCCCGATTTAATTGAATTAAATTTTAAAAAATTTAAAATTACAATTCCCTTAATCTGTTCATATATTGTTTTCCTATACAAGCAACAGTTTCCAAGTTAAAAATGAATATATAAAGGAAAAAACTTATTTTTTGCCTAAAGATTTAAATTTTTTTTTAAAAATCCATAAAAAATCCAAAATGAAAAAAAAATGTCAAATCTTATTACTTTTACGTAAAGTCACATAACCTATGAGCAAAATGAGACAAAGATCATGAAAATCGATGCACGCGTTTCGCTTTTATTCGCAATTGAGTAAAGGTATGAATTTCAAAAATTTGCTCGACATATGCACAACTTTGTCTATGGTAAGGTTTTTTCTTTTTTTTTGATTCTCAGAATTAACAAAACGGAATAAACAAAGGGTTATTTAATTTTTATGATTGCGTAAGCAAAGTAATAAACGCTAATAAATGTGCGTGAACAATTAAAAGGAAAAAAGGAAAGGGGACTTTTTTAATTATTTGGGTTTTCCGTTGGCTACCTGTATGATTTTTTTACAGAAATGCAACCCACATTTAAGGGTGGTCATTATTCGGAAAATTTAAGACTCACACATGGTGAAACAGGTATGTAGCCACCGTAAAAAATATGCACCCATTTATAAGTACCTGTCAGTAAAATACTAAACAATACACAGTATAAATAGGTCTTCATTGATCGATTTTACTCATTCAACAAGTGTCGACGAACGCGATAGTTAAAATGAGCAAACGTTCGCGAGGATTTGAATGCAATACCAATCCAAGTAATTTTTGTTACATGTGCGGAGAATACGTTTCTGAAAAAAACAAGCGTTGTTTTTCACCTAAATTGAGAGATTCATTTGAAGAGAGCTTCAATTTAAAGGTCTCAAACATAGATGAGCGGTGGACAGCAAGTGCTCTATGTCCAAGGTGCTACGTACAGCTAGCTGACTCAAGGTAAGTGTAGATTACGAAATTCAAGAACATATATAACTTATTATTGAAATTCTTTCAGACGACAGCCGAGAATCATCATGCCAATGCTTTGGAGAGCTCCGCTTTGCCATGTAACAGATTGCTACTTCTGTCTTAGCAAAAAAACAGGCGTGGGAAAAAATATACGATGGACTTACGCTGCTGTTTCAACAGTGAATTTTCCAGTGCCATTTTGCGAAGAACCAGTGGACCCGCAACCGTCCGTTTCAAGATGGGCATCTAATAATGAGGCGATACATCCAACATCAGATCCGGAGACAGTAGAAACCACATCAGAATGCGAGTCAACATATACATTGCATGGAGGTCAACGCTTATGTTCCCAAGCAGAACTGAACGATTGGGTTAGAGAATTGAAACTCTCCAAGGAAGATGCAGAGTTGCATGCATCGCGCATGCAACAGTTCGGTTTCTTGGCTCCTGGTGTGGTGACAACAATCTACAGGAAGCGTCATGAACCATACGCAAGGTACTACACAAAAAAAGACAACATCTGTTTTTGTAAGGACATTCCCGGATTATTTGGTGAACTCGGGTACTCTTACGATCCAGGAGAGTGGCGTCTTTTCATCGACAGCAACAAGCAGAGCCTTAAAGCAATTTTACTGCACAACGGCAACGAGAAACCTTCGATTCCAATTGCTCATGCCGTTGACACCAAGGAAACATACGAAGTCATGGACAATCTACTAAAGTGCCTTAACTATGAGAGGCACGATTGGAAAGTTTGTGCCGACCTTAAGGTATCCTTTGTGGATTACAAGGTCGATTCACAAAGTACTGTTGTTTTCTCTGCCTTTGGGACAGCCGCGATCGTCAACATCATTACACCAGGAGGAGTTGGACAGAAAGAGTTAACTTCATCCCCGGCAGCGACAACGTGAAATATACACCACTCATAAAAAAGGAAAATGTTTTTCTCCCACCTCTTCACATAAAGCTCGGACTCATAAAAAACTTCGTGAAAGCTATCAACAAAGATGGCGAAGCGTTCGCCTATTTAAAAACCATTTTTCCTCACCTTTCATCGGCAAAGATTAAGGAAGGCGTTTTCGACGGTCCGCAAATTAAAAAGTTGTTGCAAGACCAACAGTTTGAGCACATTTTATCACCAAATGAAGCTGCAGCTTGGAACTCATTTCGGCAAATTGTTTCCGGATTTCTTGGAAACAACAAAAGCTCAAATTACAGAGAGATCGTCGAACAACTACTCCAAAATTATAAAAAAAATTAGAGCAAATATGTCGCTTAAGATACATTTTCTACACTCGCACTTGGACTTCTTTCCGGACAACCTGGGCGATGTGAGTGACGAGCATGGTGAGCGTTTTCATCAGCAAATGAAAGAAATTGAGCACCGATACCAAGGATTTTGGAACGAAGCTATGATGGGGGACTATATCTGGTTCCTGATAAGAGAAACAGACCCACAACAATCATAAAAATTAAATAACCCTTTGTTTATTCCGTTTTGTTAATTCTGAGAATCAAAAAAAAAAAAAGAAAAAACCTTACCATAGACAAAGTTGTGCATATGTCGAGCAAATTTTTGAAATTCATACCTTTACTCAATTGCGAATAAAAGCGAAACGCGTGCATCGATTTTCATGATCTTTATCTCATTTTGCTCATAGGTTATGTGACTTTACGTAAAAGTAATAAGATTTGACATTTTTTTTCATTTTGGATTTTTTATGGATTTAAAAAAAAAAAAATTAAATCTTTAGGCAAAAAATAAGTTTTTTCCTTTATATATTCATTTTTAACTTGGAAACTGTTGCTTGTATAGGAAAACAATATATGAACAGATTAAGGGAATTGTAATTTTAATTTTTTTAAAATTTAATTCAATTAAATCGGGCTAGTGGTTCCCGAGTTATGCCGGACGAAACAAATTAACCAAAAAAAATTTTTTAAAATTTAAAAAAAAAATAAAAAAAAACAAACAAATGTCAAGGTTATCTACACAGAAAAAATTATCTCATCCGGAGTACATGAAATTTTTTTCATTTTGTTGAGTAGTGTATTTAGATCAAATATTTTTTGCGACACAAAAAAACACAAAAAGAAGTCCTACCGCTATCACATACAAACTAAAACATGGTGATATAAAATATTATCAATAACTACAAGAATTATCGGTTCTTCTGATTTTATAGCTTTCTTAAAATCTGAGATACGGAGGTGCTCCAGTGGCGAAGGCTCCCCTATATTATGTATAATATTAGATCGAAGTTGGAGAATAATCTCCAGTCTCCAAAAAATAAATAGAAGAAATAATATGTAACGTGTTTTTCCATCTATCCTTGAAATCAATACAAATCCTTCTGGTAACATCTTTGAAAAGCGAAATATCGATAGTTCCTTTTGGTCCAGTACTTATATTTCCTGCAATAAAATAAAAAAACCGACGTACTCGTTTTGTCATTTGACTGTCAAACACCGGTTTGACAGGAAACCGGTTTTCGGTTTGTTGGAAAATTCGCCAACCGTTTTACGGTTTTTAAATTTTTACAAAACCGGTGAAACCGAGTTTTTTGATATAGGCAAAAATTTAACTTTTATAGTCGAACCAGCATAAGTGGGAATCCTCTATTAGTGGGACTTCTAGTCCCTGCACATTTCACACAAAAAAAAAAACTTTTTAAACGGGAATTTAAACCTATTTAAGTAGGATTGAGATTTTCGGAATTTACCTCTATAAGTTGGATATATTACTCGTGGGATTTCATACCAGGAGAGATATTTCCTTGTCATTGTTGTCGTTTTTTTTGACTATAGAGTATGGTTTGGGATTTCCCGCGGGAAAAATCCAGGGAAGTTTCATATTTTCAGTTTCCCATATCCCGGAAAATTTGTACGGTATTCCTGCGAGAATTCAGAAGAAAGTTTTACCTATTTCTCGCACATTTTTCATCACGTTTTCACTATAAAATTGTAAAAGGTACTCAAATAATTTAACAAAGATCACTTTTAATTGGATATGGGCCAGCTATGCGATACAAACCTTCTAATTTGAATATTGTAATTTACTATATATAATTGATATGAAATGGATATAACAGAATAAAAGGTTTCAATAATGTAATGTCAATAATATTTTGAGATTATTATATCTTTATGAATAAAGTCCGATAACCGTTCTCCTCATATGGTAATATCTGTGAAGAAATCGTACAGGGGTTATATACAATTTTATTAATAAATTAAATAATATCCATACAATCTAAATTAACAACAATGTATTAAAAAAATATATTAAGATTTATTAGTAATTAGATTTATTAGTTTATTAGTAGTTATTCACTATCGCGCTCACATTATCCACTAAGATTAGAAATAGAAAGTTAAAAATATAAAGTTTTTTTATTTCAAAAAACTCTTAATTTAAAAAATATCCTGGAAAAGTTGATTTAATTTTTTATTATTTTATAGGTTAGGTTGCAGGGGATGCCCGTCCGTTGTGGGCACAACCGACGAGTTCACTATAGTCAACTAAATTCGGCCCATTGTGATTTCCGTAAGTAGTATAGGAAGAACGGATTTATGAGGTAGGGTGAACTGATATTGAATTGAAAAAATAAAAAATCGACTCCCCAGAAGTGAGAGATTGGCTTTATAGATTGCTACATATCTGGGCATCTCTCAAAACGTTGCTAGCTTTACCTCTTTAAGTGGGACAACAGACAAATTATCTGGATAATTGCCTCCAAGGTTCGACTGTATATTATTTTTAAACTTATAAAGCTTATTGAATAAAAAGTAATATTAAAACCTTCTAATTTAATATTAAGTTTTTACATTCAAAATGATATGCGAAGAGAGAAATACAATTTTCAATGAAAACTGAGTTCAACTTAAATTGAGTTAAATTGAGTCTATATCGAGCGGGAAGCTAGTGTCAAATTGAAGGATTTTAAAATACACGATTAAAAATAGAAAAGATGTAAAATAAAAATTTCAGTTTTATTAATTCAGCTTGTAACTGGGTCATCAAGAGCCACACTAGTATTTATTATGTCTAATCACCTCAGCTGTAAGAATGGAATATGCGACAAATGTGTACTTTAATTCTGTTTTTGTAGATTTATAACAGACTGCAGGTACAATATCAGAGTTGCAGATATAATTCCGGCCCTTTAAAACACATTTATGTATGTATACTTTCTGTACACATTAGAGGTTTTAATGCTGTACTCTCTTGGCTAAGATTCATAATCCCCATAGGCATAAACTCATAAAAACTGACAATCGGCGCACAGTGGTTCAGAATCAACATCCATCGGCCAAAATTCAATAACTTTTGTTCTAGTAGATATTTTTGAGTTCTGTAAAAAATCAAAATTAGACAAGGACTAAAGGATTATATTAACATTAAAAATCGGGAAATCGGGTATATTTTAGAAATCGAATATATTTTAGAAATCGGCCCAAAATTGACTACTTTTCGTATTTTTCGATTTTAAAGAAAATTAAAATTTTCATTTTTTTGTCTTTATGTTTTTAACATATTTTTACGTATTTGTTCATAATTCAAAGAAAAAATTTTCATTTTTATTACAGATTTTCACGTTTTTCAGATTTTGAAAATTGAAAAAAACGTAATTTATTTTTTTGACTTTGTCGAACTGTTTCTCACACATATTAAGAGATTTTGCACACAAAGTTTTTTATTAGAAATTGTGATTTGGTTGTAATGAATATTGTAAAAAATATAATTTTTGAACAAATGTTTGACTTTGGACCAACACAACTTTTTTCCTTCAAAAGCCTTTAACGAAATGTATACATATTTGGAAAGGCTGAAGGGTTCTCCGTTTTTGTAGGATAACTTTGACTGCACGAAATTGCACCCTTGGAAGATAGGATACATTTAGTGCAAAAAGTCAGATTTTTTAGTTCCAAAACGTAATTTAATCATTTTTGTGTCATTAAATTCTGAAAAGTAAGTAAATTTCCTTTATCCTCATGCTAAATTTTATAACAATCGGAGTTCATTTGCCAGAAAATGCCCGATTTTTAATGTTAATGTCTCAAAATAATTTTGATTTTTTACAGAACTCAAAAGTGTCTACTAGAACAAAAGTTATTGAATTTTGGCCGATGGATTTTGATTCTGAACCACTGTCCGTCGTTTCACTTCAACTTCCAAATGAAGCTATTTGACGTTCTCCTTCTTTATGTAATACTGCAATTTCGTTTGTTTTTCCGTTAATTGTAATAAAAGTTTATAATCAATAAATCCAGTCGCAACAGTTCATTTCCACAGCTAGTAAACAATCTTCACTAGTTTCATATTTTATTGTGCAAGGACCCTAATACTTGTAAGTACAACAACAAGTTCAAAGATATTTGGAAACACATGACGAAATCTGCAAATAAATGAAAGGACTGCAACTCTCTACAGCTGATTACTAAATGTTTGCGACGTCGTGATCGCCAACAACATAAAGTGACCCGTTATTCGAAGAAAGAAACAACAATAATTATCATTTTGCGTGGCAACGTGCAAACATTGTTCAGTCGCATTTCAAAGTTGGATGAGTGAAGAAGGTCAGTGAACAGAAACATTATTTAAATCTAAATAACTAGAAGTGAATTAATGAGGTAAGTAATAATAATGAGTAGTAAAAGAAATTGAAAAAATAGTATCGTATTTCCGAAGATATTCCACACAATGACGGCGAAAGTCCATCCAGCTTCAAAAAATCAAATCAATAATAATTATAATATAATTATAATAATTTGAATTTATCTTTATTTGTTAACTAATTATATTCAATAATTTTAAACCATTCTTTTTTAATAAAAAAATAAAAAAACCCAATGACAATGTTTTTCAATCGTAGCCAACCAATGAACTACCGAAATAATTGCTCCCAATGTACAAGAGCAGTAGTTACACCTTATGTACTGGATGGGTAGTTTCTGTGGTGGAACAAGGGATATAATTGCTTCCAATGATCTAACGCAGTAGTTAGTCTCTGTGTATGTACAGCCATCTTAATGACAAGCCGATGATAAATTCGCCAATACGTGTCATTCCAAACATGCACAAAATCGATTAAAATATGTAGTTTTGAGAGCAAAAAAATGAATGAACCGAATTCCTTCATAACACTTTCCGATGGCATTTTTGGAACAGAGTAGCGACCTTATAATTCTGAAAGGGCATGTTGAGTAGACAATTTTTGCAAGATAAACTTACAACGTGCAAACATTCTTCAGTCGCATTTCAAAGTTGGATGAGTGAAGAAGGTCAGTGAACAGAAAAAGTATTTAAATCTAAATAACTAGAAGTGAATTAATGAGGTAAGTAATAATAATGAGTAGTAAAAGAAATTGAAAATCCATCCAGCTTCAAAAAATCAAGCAAGAAGGTATAAACCATTTCCACTAATTTAATAATAATTATAATACAATTATAATAATTTGAATTTATCTTTATTTGTTAGCTAATTATATTCAATAATTTTAAACCATTCTTTTTTAATAAAAAATAAAAAACCCAATGACAATTGTTCATGCGAACACAAAATGTTTGCTGGGTGACATCCTTTATCTACTTGTTTTTCCCTCTTAATATGCGATGCGAGTGCAAGATCGACTTGGTTCTCTCATTCTCTCAATGCGTGCTTGGAGTCAGTCGTCAACCCAACGCGAAGAACAGAAGTAGCGCCTCGACACTATTCCTTCACCCACATCCAGCATACACAACCTACATACAACCATACATACATATTCAAGAATACATCCCAACAACAAATGTGCATTACCCTACGTGTATTATCATACAAAAGTAATTGAACTACACATTTCCCTATACGCAAACACAACAACAATACACATAAATAAATCCTAATTTATTAAAACGTTAAAAAGAACAATAAGTGTTTTTATTCCAAGAAGGAATTTGGTCTCAAGCGAGAATTGGATCCCTCTAACCCGTCAAAACATGGTCCTTACGAACCTTTTGTGAATACTACAGCGATCCTAACAAACAAAAAACAATTATACAGTCCACTATAAACAATATTCGCTAGTGATACAATAGAAAAGTCTAACACTGTGCTTTAACAAAATCAAGTCTTTGAATCTAACTCCAATAAAAGAGACAAAACGAAAATACAGTGAACGTTAATAAAATTACAGAACATATAAACACAGTGCAAGTACAAAAACAAACATTTGCTAGGTTTGAAAATAAAACTGTTCTTTACGCGAACAAAGCGAGCCTCATCACAAAGTCATAACCAACTCATTGCTGGTTCGTCTGACTTCAACTATTTATAGCGGGAAGATTGCAGCAAAGAAGAATACGAAAAGCATATTTACACACAAACATACCCATACTTACTCTCTCAACAGAGACTCACACTCTTCGACACACACATACACACTCCCTCTCACTGATCAATCATTAGAGGTACGCTACATACTTTGGGTCAGCCAGTTTAGTTTTATCGTTTCGTTTCGAGAGAGGGAAGAAAATTTAGCTACGGTGCAGGGAGTAATGACCCCAGTGCCGGCGACTTTGGGTAGTGCGCGAGCAGGCTACCAGTCGTCGATATCCAGCGACTGCAATGGTACCCCGGTAGGCTTGGCTGGGGTAACACAAAATGCTACAAGCAACACGAGACAAATGGAGTACTCCCCATTTAACAGAAGCTCTGTGATCAAGAGAACACCCTCATCGGGGCCTAAGCCGACGGAGACCGCAAACGTTGAAAGAACCCAATCTCAGGAGACGAGCAGTAAAGTCGAAAATAAATCTAACCACAACGAGGATTATTTTGCCGAATTAGGAAAGCTCATAGTCGACCTCATGGACTACGTCAAGTGCCGAAACAATGTCCACCACGCTATAAAAGACCAAGTGAGACAAATAAGGATCACATCTAATAAAGTTCGTGACAAACGGAGCAACGACAACCAGAAAGAGAAGCCCACACAAAAAGAAAGTAGTACGCAGACATCTCCAAAAATTTGGCCCAATAAAAGGGAGGCGAAACGAGGAAGGGATATGGTGGAGCAGTCACCTAACAAGGAGACGCCAAAAAGAACAAAACAGTCAGATATACGAGAAAAGGCGGTTGTTGGTACGATGGAGAAGAAAATGTCGGAAGACCCTGTATCAAGTGAAGTTATAAACCCGCTGAACAAATGGAGAACAGTAAAGAAAAAGAAGGCGAGATCGCGAAACCCCAAACCGGATATGGTAGTGAAATCAGCTAACGGGGAGTTCACCTATGCGGATATCTTACGGAAGCTGAAAACAGATCCACAACTAGTAGACATTGGAGAAGAAGTTAAACAAATTAGAAGATCCCAAAAGTTAGATTTAATTCTTGAGCTAAAGACCACTAACGGGTGCATGGCGGAAGAATTCAATAAAAAAATTGAAACGTCTCTCGGAGGAAGTGCTAAAGTGAACACGCGCAAAAGCGAAACCGTTATAGAATGTAAAGGTATGGACGATATAACGACAAAATCGGAGATATGTGAAGCTTTTCAGAAAGCTCTTGGCAAGCCTGACCTAGATGAATCCATTGTGAAATCAATCAGAAAAGCCTTCGGAAGTACCCAAACCGCGAAAATAAGCCTTCCTACCGAAGCTGCACAAAAGGCGCTGGACATGCGGAAGATTAAAATTGGCTGGTCGGTGTGTCTACTTAGGGAGACAGTTACGATGACAAAATGTTTTAGATGCCTAGAATTTGGACACTTGGCCAGACAATGCACGGCGGAGACAGACAGGTCTACATACTGCCGAAAATGTGGTGTGGCAGGACATTTTGCGAAAGACTGCAGTGGCGAGGCCAATTGCATGCTGTGCAAAACAAATGGAGGGGAAGATCTGAAACACATAGCAGGAAGCTATAAATGTCCAGTGTTTAGAAAGGCGCTGAGTATCAGATCCAAATGAGATTTGTACAGTTAAACTTAAATCATTGTGCAGCAGCGCAAGACCTCTTAGCGCAAACCATCTGCGAGCAAAAAATAGATGTAGCCATTATAAGCTAACCATATAGGAACCGAGAGAAAATCGAATGGGAAATCGACTCATCCAACAGAGCGGTAGTTTGGGCCTGTGGACATTTGTCAATACAGGAGAGCATGTACCAAACACAAAGAATATTTGCGAGAGCTAAGATCGGAGGTGTTAACATCTATAACGTCTATATATCGCCGAATATACACATAGATGAATTCAGGATAATAGTCGATAACCTTGTGAGGGATGCAATACACCACTCTCCAATGGTCATTGGAGGAGACTTTAATGCAAGGGCATTAGATTGGGGTGCAAAACAACGAATGAGAGAGGAAGATCACTCCTGGAAGCATTATCACAACTAGATGTTGTGCTAGCAAACAAAGGAGATGTTCATACATTCAGAAGAGCTGGCTATGGGTCAATCGTTGACCTCACAGTCAACACAGCTCCAGTCTACTTAAAAACCTGGAATGGCACGTTAGCGAATGCTATACTCACAGTGATCATCAAGCAATCGTATTTACAATAGAAAAGGGGCCTAGGTCAAAATCGGCCGCGAGTGCTAATAGTACATGCATCGGCTGCGCAAAGGACAAACTAGATAGAGAAACCTTTGTGGAAGTATTCTCTAATCAACATATGGTAGATATCACAGCTGAAAGTATACTTCAAGCATTGAAAATTGCGTCAATGCCAAGAAGACGACAGACATTAAGAAGAAGAAAAAACTACTGGTGGAATGGAAACATAGCGGACCTAAGGAATGTGTGCTTAAAAGCTAGGCGACGATACCAAAGGGGCAGGGGACGACCTGACTTCCTTACCAGAAAGGAAAACTACCACAATGCGAGAAGCTCCCTCCAGAAGGCCATAAACGAAAGCAAAGCAAGTTGCTTCAAACAACTATGCAAAGAGGCTGACTCCAATCCATGGGGTAACGCATACCGAGTTGTAATGTCGAGAATAAAGGGGAAAACGACAAGGCAAGTAACGTGCCCGGAGCTGATCTATAAAATAGTTGATGCACTCTTTCCACACGGGGAGCCCCCTTCAGTCCCCCAATAAGTCAGCAGATCCCAGCGCCACCAGAGGTAACCGTGAGCGAAATCTTGGAGTTATGCACCAAATTCGGAATGGACTGTATTCCCAATGCTGCACTAAAGATAGCAATAAAGTCAAGACCCCAACTTTATGCTGATTTATTCAATGAAAACTTGAAGAGTGGCATTTTTCCAAAAACATGGAAAAGACAAAAGCTAATTCTGATCCCAAAGCCGGAGAACCCCAGGCATATAGACCGATATGTCTATTGGACACAATTGGCAAATGCCTAGAAAGAGTAATCTATAACAGACTACTAACCGCAATCGAGGAAGCCGATGGACTGTATCAGAGACAATATGGTTTCAGGAAAGCAAGATCAACATTGGACGCTATAGACTTAGTGGTTAACATGGCAAAAAAAGCTATACAAGGCAAGGGCGCATTAAGGAAATACTGTGCTGTAATAACCTTAGACATTAAGAATGCCTTTAATTCGGCTAGATGGAACCATATAATGTCATCACTACAGAAGCTGCATGTGCCAGAATACTTGCTGAGAATCATAAACGATTATTTCTCGATGTGAGTGAAGATAAATTCCGAATTTAACTAGCAGAGACACAAACCACTGTTAAAACTATCAGCTGTTAATGAGTTAACAGAGCTATGTTAAGCCGTTAACAGAGCTCCCAAACACTTGAAGAGGTGAATTTGTGCGTCCATTGTGGCCAAATGGAGATACTTTAGTTGATGGGACTACCATCAAATTAAAGGTAATTCCGTCTAGTTTCACCGTGTAAAGGCCAAAGTTCTGAAAAAATCTTCAAAATATCAATTTTTAGCCAAAAACCTCCCAAAATTTCTGGAGAGGATGACTAGTGCGTCCATTGTGGCCAAATGGAGATACTTTAGTTGATGGGACTACCATCAAATTAAAGGTAATTCTGTCTAGTTTCACCTTCTATATGCCAAAGTTCTGAAAAAATCTTCAAAATATCAATTTTTAGCCAAAAACCTCCCAAAATTTCTGGAGAGGATGACTAGTGCGTCCATTGTGGCCAAATGGAGATACTTTAGTTGATGGGACTACCATCAAATTAAAGGTAATTCCGTCTAGTTTCACCGTGTAAAGGCCAAAGTTCTGAAAAAATCTTCAAAATATCAATTTTTAGCCAAAAACCTCAAAAATTTCTGGAGAGGATGACTAGTGCGTCCATTGTGGCCAAATGGAGATACTTTAGTTGATGGGACTACCATCAAATTAAAGGTAATTCCGTCTAGTTTCACCGTGTAAAGGCCAAAGTTCCGAAAAAATCTTCAAAATATCAATTTTTAGCCAAAAACCTCAAAAATTTCTGGAGAGGATGACTAGTGCGTCCATTGTGGCCAAATGGAGATACTTTAGTTGATGGGACTACCATCAAATTAAAGGTAATTCCGTCTAGTTTCACCGTGTAAAGGCCAAAGTTCTGAAAAAATCTTCAAAATATCAATTTTTAGCCAAAAACCTCAAAAATTTCTGGAGAGGATGACTAGTGCGTCCATTGTGGCCAAATGGAGATACTTTAGTTGATGGGACTACCATCAAATTAAAGGTAATTCCGTCTAGTTTCACCTTCTATATGCCAAAGTTCTGAAAAAATCTTCAAAATATCAATTTTTAGCCAAAAACCTCAAAAATTTCTGGAGAGGATGACTAGTGCGTCCATTGTGGCCAAATGGAGATACTTTAGTTGATGGGACTACCATCAAATTAAAGGTAATTCCGTCTAGTTTCACCGTGTAAAGGCCAAAGTTCTGAAAAAATCTTCAAAATATCAATTTTTAGCCAAAAACCTCAAAAATTTCTGGAGAGGATGACTAGTGCGTCCATTGTGGCCAAATGGAGATACTTTAGTTGATGGGACTACCATCAAATTAAAGGTAATTCCGTCTAGTTTCACCGTGTAAAGGCCAAAGTTCTGAAAAAATCTTCAAAATATCAATTTTTAGCCAAAAACCTCAAAAATTTCTGGAGAGGATGACTAGTGCGTCCATTGTGGCCAAATGGAGATACTTTAGTTGATGGGACTACCATCAAATTAAAGGTAATTCCGTCTAGTTTCACCTTCTATATGCCAAAGTTCTGAAAAAATCTTCAAAATATCAATTTTTAGCCAAAAACCTCAAAAATTTCTGGAGAGGATGACTAGTGCGTCCATTGTGGCCAAATGGAGATACTTTAGTTGATGGGACTACCATCAAATTAAAGGTAATTCCGTCTAGTTTCACCGTGTAAAGGCCAAAGTTCTGAAAAAATCTTCAAAATATCAATTTTTAGCCAAAAACCTCCCAAAATTTCTGGAGAGGATGACTAGTGCGTCCATTGTGGCCAAATGGAGATACTTTAGTTGATGGGACTACCATCAAATTAAAGGTAATTCCGTCTAGTTTCACCGTGTAAAGGCCAAAGTTCTGAAAAAATCTTCAAAATATCAATTTTTAGCCAAAAACCTCAAAAATTTCTGGAGAGGATGACTAGTGCGTCCATTGTGGCCAAATGGAGATACTTTAGTTGATGGGACTACCATCAAATTAAAGGTAATTCCGTCTAGTTTCACCGTGTAAAGGCCAAAGTTCTGAAAAAATCTTCAAAATATCAATTTTTAGCCAAAAACCTCAAAAATTTCTGGAGAGGATGACTAGTGCGTCCAATGTGGCCAAACGGAGATACTTTAGTTGATGGGACTACCATCAAATTAAAGGTAATTCCGTCTAGTTTCACCGTGTAAAGGCCAAAGTTCCGAAAAAATCTTCAAAATATCAATTTTTAGCCAAAAACCTCAAAAATTTCTCAAAAATTTTTGGCATATAGAAGGTGAAACTAGACGGAATTACCTTTAATTTGATGGTAGTCCCATCAACTAAAGTATCTCCATTTGGCCACAATGGACGCACTAGTCATCCTCTCCAGAAATTTTTGAGGTTTTTGGCTAAAAATTGATATTTTGAAGATTTTTTCAGAACTTTGGCCTTTACACGGTGAAACTAGACGGAATTACCTTTAATTTGATGGTAGTCCCATCAACTAAAGTATCTCCATTTGGCCACAATGGACGCACTAGTCATCCTCTCCAGAAATTTTTGAGGTTTTTGGCTAAAAATTGATATTTTGAAGATTTTTTCGGAACTTTGGCCTTTACACGGTGAAACTAGACGGAATTACCTTTAATTTGATGGTAGTCCCATCAACTAAAGTATCTCCATTTGGCCACAATGGACGCACTAGTCATCCTCTCCAGAAATTTTTGAGGTTTTTGGCTAAAAATTGATATTTTGAAGATTTTTTCAGAACTTTGGCCTTTACACGGTGAAACTAGACGGAATTACCTTTAATTTGATGGTAGTCCCATCAACTAAAGTATCTCCATTTGGCCACAATGGACGCACTAGTCATCCTCTCCAGAAATTTTGGGAGGTTTTTGGCTAAAAATTGATATTTTGAAGTTTTTTTCAGAACTTTGGCATATAGAAGGTGAAACTAGACAGAATTACCTTTAATTTGATGGTAGTCCCATCAACTAAAGTATCTCCATTTGGCCACAATGGACGCACTAGTCATCCTCTCCAGAAATTTTGGGAGGTTTTTGGCTAAAAATTGATATTTTGAAGATTTTTTCAGAACTTTGGCCTTTACACGGTGAAACTAGACGGAATTACCTTTAATTTGATGGTAGTCCCATCAACTAAAGTATCTCCATTTGGCCACAATGGACGCACTAGTCATCCTCTCCAGAAATTTTGGGAGGTTTTTGGCTAAAAATCGATATTTTGAAGATTTTTTCAGAACTTTGGCCTTTACACGGTGAAACTAGACGGAATTACCTTTAATTTGATGGTAGTCCCATCAACTAAAGTATCTCCATTTGGCCACAATGGACGCACTAGTCATCCTCTCCAGAAATTTTTGAGGTTTTTGGCTAAAAATTGATATTTTGAAGATTTTTTCGGAACTTTGGCCTTTACACGGTGAAACTAGACGGAATTACCTTTAATTTGATGGTAGTCCCATCAACTAAAGTATCTCCGTTTGGCCACATTGGACGCACTAGTCATCCTCTCCAGAAATTTTTGAGGTTTTTGGCTAAAAATTGATATTTTGAAGATTTTTTCAGAACTTTGGCCTTTACACGGTGAAACTAGACGGAATTACCTTTAATTTGATGGTAGTCCCATCAACTAAAGTATCTCCATTTGGCCACAATGGACGCACTAGTCATCCTCTCCAGAAATTTTTGAGGTTTTTGGCTAAACATTGATATTTTGAAGATTTTTTCAGAACTTTGGCCTTTACTCGGTGAAACTAGACGGAATTACCTTTAATTTGAATGAACGGACGCACAAACCATACGCCAGAATTTTCGTGTATACACGGTTTTTGTTTTTGCAACTTAAATTCCGAATTTATCTTCACACATTTCCCTGTTAACGGCTTAACATAGCTCTGTTAAACCATTAACAGCCGACAGTGTTAACAGTGGTTTGTGTCTCTGCTACTTAAATTCGGAATTTATCTTCACTCACATTATTTCTCGGAGAGAACTTTGTGGTACGACACAGACGACGGTGCAAAGACCTATAGTGTCACAGCAGGCGTACCCCAAGGTTCCGTATTGGGACCACTACTGTGGAACACCATGTATGATTGTGTGTTCAGACTGGAGGTACCGGAGGAAGCGACAATAGTGGGATTTGCGGATGACATAGCCGTCGTTGTCCATGCGCGAAATTTGACAGACGTCCAATTATACGCAAATGAAGCCATACAAAATATAAAGCAGTGGCTTGAATCGGCCAACCTAGACCTAGCAGTGCATAAAACGGAAGCGGTGCTAATAAGCGGAAAAAGAAGCAAAGAAACACTGAGACTACAGGTTGGTGAATGCGAAATATGCTCAAAAGACAGCATTAAGTATCTTGGCGTCATGATCGATAATCGCGTAAAATTCACGCAACATATGGAATATACGTGCAAGAAAGCGACCAATGTGGAGAATGCCTTGGCCAGGATGATGCCAAACATAGGTGGCCCCCGGCAGAGCCGAAGGATGTTAATCTCTCGGGTGACCAGCTCAGTCATCCTGTATGGAGCTCCGGTATGGACGAACACAATCAAAGGAGTGGTCAGCAAGGGCGTTAAATCTATATTTCGAAGAAGCTGTCTCCGGATCTCCAGCTGATATCGGACAATTTCGCTAGAAGCAGCAAGCGTAGTTGCAGGAGTTACCCCCATTGACATAGCTGCAAAGGAACTTGCTGCTATCTACGAAAAACAAAGGAGTAACCCCGAGATCCCAAAAAAGAAAATACGACAGATGGAGCAAGAAAGGTCTCTGCAGAGCTGGCAGATAAGGTGGCATAACTCGTCAAATGGACGATGGACATACCAGCTTATCCCCGATATAAGCAAGTGGATAAATCGGGTCCACGGGGAGATCAACTACAACCTGACCCAATTCCTCACGGATCACGGAGGATATAGAAGTTACCTATATAGGTTTGGACACGACGACTCTTCAACGTGTCCAAACTGCCCAGGAGAGGAGGAAAACGCGAAACATGCTGTTTTGGATTGTAGTAGGTTCGCGGAAGAGAGGGCAATAACTGAAGAAGAAGTAGGACGAAGTGGGAAGCAGTATCGAAGGTTTCCACCTCCAACCAAAAAAACAAAAAAAAGGTACGCTACATACTTTGGGTTAGCCAGTTTAGTTTTATCGTTTCGTCAGACAGTGCCGCAAATTTGTTTATACGTAGACACGCACACACACAAACACACTCGTGGTAAACAATAAGCAGGTACCCTACACATAATTGGTTAGTCAGTCTCAGTTCATTCATATATGTGGTACACAATTTAAATAACTCTGTTTACACACATATACATCTACTTACGCTATTAACAGTAAATAGGTACCTCATTCATTGATACACTTGGTAAAATTTTAAATATTTATATTTGGTTACCAGTTTTGGTTATACTTCTCGCAACTGAGTCCATAGTTTGGAATACACACAAGTACATTGCAATGGCGAAGCTTATACATTTAGAATAAAGTTTGTATCAATCAATTACCTATGAATTAGAGGCGTCCCAAAAAAAGTATAGTGTTTCAGGGAAGGAATCCAAATCCCTGTCAGCTCTTAAGTTTCATAAAAATTAGTTAGAACAAATCTAGCAAAAAAATAATAGAAAATATGATGTCATACTCGAGTCTGCTCTTTTGGATGACCCAGAAGAAGGAAAAATGGTAGATTTAAAGAAAATCCAGCTTAAGTTTTTGGATGCAAAGAAGTTTTACAGGCGTGTAATGCTTTACTTTGTAGAATGTATAGATAATCTTGAAGATAACCAGAGGAAAACCACACTCGGCGCAAGCAATGCCACATCTACCCCATCTTGCTTTACAGTCCCACCCTGCGATATTGAAGTTTTTGATGGCGACTACTCGTCATGGACTTCCTTTAGGGATTTATTCCAAGCCATATATGGCAGCAATACACGATTGAGTAGTGTAGAGAAGTTATTCTACTTAAAGCAGAAGACTCGGGAGGAGGCCAAGGAGGTTATTGAGAATGCCCCGATTACGAATGAAGGTTTTTGAATTAGCTTGGGCAAATTTGACTGCCCAATATGAGAATAATAGAATGCTAGGCAATGCTCAACTGAAGACGCTCTTCAACTTACCCGCAGTAGAATTTTCATCTGAAGCAGCTGTCCGTCGGTTACAACGAGCGGTAAACGGTTGTGTCAATACCCTTAAGACCCTTGCCATCAAGACTGAACACTGGGACCCAATTTTGATATACTTATGTTCATCCAAGCTACCGGTAGATATCTTAACTAAGTTTGAAGATAAGCTTTCCGACCAATCGGTGCTACTTGCTTGGAGTGAATTGAATACCTTCCTAACCAGCACATATAAAGGCTTAGATTCAGTAGCAGATATTAGGTACACAAACTTCACCCCTACACAGTTTTGTGATAATTCAAATCAAGCTTACAAGAAACGAACCCATACCTCACGGCTCCAATCTACCCTTTCTCCAACCCGCACTGTGAACAACACACATGTAAAAAATTGCAAGTTATGCCAAGGCAGTCATGTCCTTCGTGACTGTCCATCGTTTTCGAACCTTTCTGTTAACGATAGAAGAAAATACGTAACGGATAATGGTTATTGTTACAATTGCTTAGCAATATCCCACACTGCTAACGATTGCAGGAGTACATTTACTTGTCGAAGCTGTGGCGGCCCACACCACACACTGCTGCACATACCCAATACACATACTCAAGACGCTGAGCAGCCTGCTTTTGCTAGGACAACCGTCGCTCAAACTTTTTCAACCCTTACCCAAACACAAACATTATTAGGCACTGCTGTTCTAAACGTTGACAAGCATGGGTCATTATTTCCAGCAAGGGCATTGATAGACCCTGCTTCTGACTTTTCATTTATTTCTGAAAATTTAGCACAGAAGTTATGTTTACCTACTACCCACATCTCAGCTGAAATATCAGGATTGAATGAAGTTGTATCTGCCAGAGCGAACAAGATTTGCAAAGTTGTTCTAAGGTCAAATACACGACAAGATTTCAGTATCAAGATCAAAGCTATAGTTGTTAAAACCCTTACCTTAATCATTGCCAACACGAAAAGTCATGCCACCGCCTACACAAAAGTTAGGTGATCTCGAACTGGCTGATTCCAAATTGATTTCATTATTGGAAGTGATTTTTACCCAACAATATTAAATACAATGCTACATTTCCAAAATACGCTACGTTACACACAAGTTCATGATGCCAGTCATTTACATTCAGTTTCTATTTATACCCACGCATATACCCATATACATCCAACATTGCACTACCCGCTACGAACGTTAACGACGTCTTAGCATTTGTACTTAATCAGTACAAAATCAATTCTGTTGGGTGCTGATCTGTCTCATATGCGTCTTATGGTAAATATACACTACAAATGATTTATATTATGTGTAGGGTTTGGGGTTTCCCGGACTTTTTTCATTCCCGGGAAAACGGGAATGAAAAATTTCATTCCCGGGAATCCCGGGAATTCCCGGGAAAAAGTAATTTATTTATAGGTATGTCCAATATGGTTTAAAATATCAACATTTAACAACTGGTGTGTTTTTTTTTCACTACTATCATATTACAAATTAAAAACGAATATTATTGTCAAAATATTTTGCAATTTATTTTTCATTTTACAAATATTTTACTCTACAGCTTTTCAAGGTTATATTCGGAACATACAAATTTATATTGAGAAATGTAAATTCATATTAGGAACATATAAATGCATAATGGGTAATGTAAATTTATAATAGGAACATGATAATTCATAATGAGAAATATACATTCATAATGAGAATTGTTAATTTATATTGAGAACAATTAATTCATAATAAGAACATACCATTTCATAATGAAATATACAAGTTTGTAATCAGAAAATCCAAATTCAATTCATATTCAGAAAATATGAATTCATAATGAGAAAATATAAAATCATATTGAGAAAATGTAAATTTATAATGAGATCATTGATAAAATATGTGTTTCTACGAAAATATCCATAGAAAAACGTACATACATAGCTTCGATTATAAATTTTACAGTTCCTGATTATGAATTTAAATTTTATGAATATATATGAATAAGAATTTGTATTTTCTCATTATCAATTTGGATTTTCTCATTTTGTATTTATATATCTCATTATCAATTTGTATGTTCTTATTATGATTTTATATTTCTCAATATGAATTTACATTTCACATTACGAATTTACATGCTGATTGTGAATTATCATGCTCTTATTATAAATTTACATTTCTCGTCATGAACTTACATATTCTGATTATAAATTACATTTTCTCATTATAAACTTGAAAAGATGTAGACTAATCGTCAGAATTGGACATTTATATCGCAGGTTAAAGTGACTGACACCTACTCTAGATTCAAAATTGAAAACGTTTAAGGAAACAAATAACTCATATGACGGAGAATGTTATGATACATTTAATTTAGAATATTCATTCTGTCTGGAGACAAAAATATTTTATAGAAACAGGGGGGGATATTCTAAACTGTAAAAATAATAGAAACATAAAAAATTAATATTAATTTAATAAATTCATAAAAAATAATAATATTGAAATAGTCCAGTCATTAATTCTTACAAATGGCCATTGAAATACACCGTAATATATATTATATTCCTATAAGATTTCTCTTGAAAATTTCCAGGCGAACAATTTTTATTGTATTCCTATTTTTATACCATTTCTTTCTGGCTACATATGTAAAGTAAATTGTTCTCGAAGAATAAGTTCACCTCGATTCTTCTAGAAAAACAAGAAAATTTACATTATGTAAGCCATAGTATTGTCGGCATGATATTTTTATTTCACAATAAAGATCCTGCAAATAGCCTCACAAAAAGTTTTTATTCCCCTAGCTGGGTTTCGCATAAAATTTCTATTTAGCGAATTTAAAAGGTTTTGTTTGTAGTAATATAATATACAGTAATGTAAATACATACATATATGAATTTGAAATACATCTACAAATTCCAATTTATATAGTAACATTAAATTATTGATCAACATAATAAATAAATTATTTTTTTAATATTTCCCGTATTCCCGGGAAATTGAAAATTTTTTCCCGGGAATTCCCGTCCAAATTTTTCCGGGAATTCCCGGGAAAAACGATTCGGGAATTCCCGGACCCCAAACCCTAATTATGTGACAACATAAATACAACACATAGAATATATGTGTATCTCACACAGATTGGCAACCGATAAAGTCCAATCGCACTCATCCGCGTGTTACACGGAAATATCACCAGAACCTTATATAGTCGGATGCTTATTAAATTACGCTACACGATAAGTATCACTTATTGCCCAAATTTACACAAAACTGTTTAGAACCAACTCTCAGACACTCTATTTTTTCTTTAATATTTCTTTCTGTCTCTTATATAGATACATCAAGGCGGGGGAGAATGTTCATGCGAACACAAAATGCTTGCTGGGTGACATCCTTTATCTACTTGTTTTTCCCTCTTAATATGCGATGCGAGTGCAAGATCGACTTGGTTCTCTCATTCTCTCAATGCGTGCTTGGAGTCAGTCGTCAACCCAACGCGAAGAACAGAAGTAGCGCCTCGACACTATTCCTTCACCCACATCCAGCATACACAACCTACATACAACCATACATACATATTCAAGAATACATCCCAACAACAAATGTGCATTACCCTACGTGTATTATCATACAAGAATAATTGAACTACACATTTCCCTATACGGAACAAGGGATATAATTGCTTCCAATGATCTAACGCAGTAGTTAGTCTCTGTGTATGTACAGCCATGTTAATGACAAGCCGATGATAAATTCGCCAATACGTGTCATTCCAAACATGCACAAAATCGATTAAAATATGTAGTTTCGTAGTTTCGAGAGCAAAAAAATGAATGAACCGAATTCCTTCATAACACTTTCCAATGGCATTTTTGGAACAGAGTAGCGACCTTATAATTCTGAAAGGGCATGTTGAGTAGACAATTTTTGCAGGATAAACTTATAGTCCAGCTGGTCTGAGTTTCTTTTTACAGTAGATCAAAGTGAGAAAAGTATTGTATGTTAATGTCTGGGAGAATTCTTATTGACAGAACTATTTTTTGGAGTTGTATGAACATTATTTTTGTGGAAGATCTCTTTATGGGCCAATTTCACCAACGCCGCCTCAATCATTTATTGTCGGTACTGCCACTTGGGGATAAAAAGCCATCCGAGTTATATTACAAGATGAGACGTGTCGCCGGTACCACGGTGGGAGATACTGTTTTAAAAGGTCTTTGTGTTTGATCCTTTGCCTGATGACGTACAGCCTTTTGTTGTAGTATCTTGTGGCAACGCCGCAGAGTTTACCAAAATTGCCGAATCTATTCTGTATACTGTTTCAACAAACCAGGTACGTGCTGTGGCTACGTAATGTAAAATCTATCCAAAAGCAACGAGCGCAGTTTTGTTCTCCAAACATGCAACTTAAAGAAAGTGCGCGCAAAGAGAAAGAAAATAAAAACAACACAATGGTTAGTGTTGTGAACGACAGTACACTACATGTTAAGGCAGTGCAGACTGACATGGACCGCTACCTGAAGCCTAAATAAATAATGAAAAAATACATCAAGTAAATCCAATGGCAACACTCGTTTTGCTTTACTTGGTAATCACAAAACCACCACCAATATACTTACGCATCTAGTGCACTTGTTAGTAAAATTGCACTTATTGCAGGTGAAAATAATTTCCACATTTCTCCAATCAGGAGAGGTAATATTCACAAGACAAAATACTGTCGTATACTGAAAACTTTTTTCGTGCCATTACAAACTGCTTTGATATAGAGAAAAAAGTAACTACACCTTTAGACTTAAGAGTAGTAAAGGTTTGGTTGTCTTGACCATATACAATATGCCCTGGAAGGAAAAGGATACAAGATAAAATCGGTGGTCAATATCCTTAACAGGTTGAAAATTCCACAGCCATTATTTATGGTCGAACTTGAAATACATCCTATTTACAAAGAAAATCTTTTGCTTCATAGACGCATATCTGTGGAAGAGCCGCACAAGCGAAACGGCCCGTACAATGTCAAAACTGTCAGGAATTCGGGCATACTAAGGCCTACTGCACACTACACACGGTATGTGTTGTCAACGGTGACCTACACCAGTCTGCAAAATGTACTATCCAAAACCAAGCGAAAAAAATGCAGTAACTCTGGCGGTAACCACACTGTAGATTATAGAGGTTGTGAGGTCTACAAGACATTTAAAAGAAAATTTAATGTCCGCTTATAGACTGTAAGAAACCAAAACGAGGCAACTCCTGAAATACAGACAACGCAAGTGTATGTTACTGCACAACACAGTGTCCCCGTCCGTCCAATTGGTGGGTTGGAGACTATGATCCAACAACTTACCCAATGTCTGAACATGTTCATGTATATCTGACTATGTTACAAACCTGGGTATCCAACTGGACCGCCAGATAACTTGGCGAAGACATAATGAAGCCAAAAGAATTCAAATTATCCTAAAAATCCGACAACTCAATTGTCTACTTAAACCAAACTCGAAACTAAATCTAGAATACAAGGTACTTCTCTACAACAGCGTAATAAAACCAATTCGGCACTACGGCGCACATTGTATTATCAGCGGCAAAATTCCCAAATTTCATGTGCCCAAATCTGAACTTTACTGATTGAATTTAGTAAAGAAAATTCCGCGGCTAAATTTAGCTGTGGATGCATTTAAAGTTCATATACGCTAAAATAATTCAAAATTTCTTCATAATAGAGTTTATTTTATTGGGATGTATCTCGAAAACTATATATTGTATTGGAATTTCGTTTTGTTCGTAGAAAACGGAAGCTGTTGAGCTGTTATTTTGCATTTAAAAATGTGTAATTATGTTTTCGATTCTCTTTTCAGACAGTGTGTTACCTGAAGATTGAATTTATTTAGTATGATTACTTTGGTACATAAATATTGTTAAACCATTGTCTTATTTATTCGTTTTAAAAAGAATACTCTGCTTATAGCTGCCAACATCGTTTTAATTACAGAAATGGTAAAACCTTCTAAGCCAAAGATGAAGCAATACTTTCTTCGTTGTTCTCTGTAAATGTATTTTGGAAATATTATTTAAAGCATGCTTTAGGGATGTAAGGCTTTATGACACGAATTAATATTAAGTTATTTATAATGTTATAATAGCCGTTTGTCAATAATTTTCATCGAAATTTTCGAAAAATTGTTTTTGATCTACATTGACGATATACGGGATATGTGCGAAATTTTTTGCCGCAGCTTGTATGAAAATATTCCACTGTGCGGCGCTCAATTGTGGGGCAATGCATGTACGAGCAATATCGAAAAGACATTAATGGTGATTACTGGCGCACGTTAAAAATGAAATTCAAAACATCAAACTGAATCATCAACAGAAGCTTCAACGTCATGTAAACATCTTGGCAAGAAACGTTCTGAATGTTCCACGGGCTTCTCGCTTAAGAAGAGATGGACAACAAACTCACTAAGTTTAAACTAAAAATAAATTCACTTCATATTGTACTTCACGGAGGTCACGGAAACAGACATTGTAAAATCCGAGAGGGAAAAACTAGAGTAGACACTCCAGTCTACGAGGCTGAAATACGCCCTCACAACATATAATCATCTCGAACTCTTCATAATCCGCGATAACTCGAGATGAAACGAATTGATCATTGGAGCTAAACTCTAGCTCACGAAGCCGAAATACGACCTCGCGACATAAATTATTAGAATCTCTGGGTAAACCAGGAACCGTTAACTATGTAGACCATTCTACATCGCGATGTCTTAATGGGACCTCTCAATCGCATGTCTTCCTGAACCTGAACAGAACAAAATAATATCCACCCTCCCGTTACTGCGTAGAGGACCATAGAATATTCCAAATCCTAAACGGGATTTATGATTATATTATTTTATAAGATTCGCATAGATATTTTTAGGCTCCTTATGAGCAGCTCCAATATCAAACAAATAAAGTTAAAAAAGTTTTAACAGTGATTTGTGTCTATGCTACTTAAATTCCGAATTTATCTTCACTCACATTGGAATTCGTTATAAAGTTTCGACTGTACACCAAAAATCATAGCGCAATTAATATTAGGCATTTCTTTCAGCAGCCTTTTCGTATTCCGCTCTTCGTGCCGCTTCGACCACATATATATATATTTATATATACGAAAAGGCGTGTTGGGCCGAGCCCAACAACTTTTTCCAGCATTTCAATTGGAAGCTTTGTTTTCAAAACGGCGATATAGATGCTGCAGCTGAAATGATCGAAAATATTATCGTAATTGGAATGAAATCATTTATTCCAACTAAAGTTATTTCGGATAAACCATCTAATAAAAGTTCCAAACAGGAAGCGTTCAAGAAATGGCGTTTGAATAAAAATGCCATAACTGATCTGCTACGCAGACAAGAACCATGTGTGCCAGGGTACTTAGACGTGAGAAGTTTCTGTTCGAACAAGTAAAGGAGTAAGGAGGAGGAGTAAAAGAGTAAAGGATAACTCATCCCAACTCTTGTTAGAGATGACCAGACATTCATCAACCTGGCTGCCAAAGCTAACCTATTGGTTGAAATGTTTGCAGGAATTCATTCTTGCCGGAAAGCAATCAACCACTCCCCGTGATCGCAAATGTATCTAGTTCCATGCATCAGATATTTTTTCGAACACGTGGAGTTAAGAGGGTTCTCGCAAATCTCGACGTAAATAAATCTCCAGGCCCGGATGGCATTTCAGCACTTGTCCTATGTAAGTGCTCTTCGACGCTTGCCCGTCCACTTCGTAATCTGTTCAACCTTGCATACCGTGCAGGGGTTTACCCAGCGCGTTTGAAGATTGCGAACATCCAGCCCATCCCTAAAAAAGGTGAGACTAATAACCCTGCTAACTATCGACCGATCTCGATTTGCTCAGCGCTCTTGAAGGTTATCGAGAGTATGGTTAACCAACATCTTGTGAGGTATTAATAAATCAATAACTTACTTAATGATCGTCAGTATGGCTTCCGTAGGAATCTATCTACGGGGGACCTGAAAACACTGCTGTCCGATAAATGGGATCGATCCATCCACCAGCTTGGTGAGAGTAAGGTTGTTGCTGTAGATATCTCCAAGGCCTTTGATAGAGTCTGGCACGGCGCACTCATATCAACGCTTACGCTTTTGGTGTTGGTAGTGACTTCTATCTATTTATATCGAGCGTCCTCTGAGATCGTACGATACGTGTTGTTGTAGATGGGTTCCCCCTCCCTTTTTCTTATTTTCACTCAGCCTGCATTTGCTGGCCATTTCCGAATGGGGTCATGTGAATAGAGTAGATTCACTGATCCAACGGTGTCGTCGTTCTAGGCATGAAAATACAATGCGATGTTCGTTGGACAAAACATGTGTTTGAAGTGTCGAAAGAAGCATTCAAGTGTATAGGCTTCATAAACCGGTGTAAGAAATACTTCACTCCCCCTGATCGTCTCAATATCTACACTACTTACATCAAACCAAAGATGGAATACAACTCCCATATATGGTCGGGTGCTCCAGCCTCATCACCGGAGCACTTGACCGTGTCCAGAGGAGGGCTATGATGTTGATAGGTGACGGTAGGATATACAATTCTATTGTTTCCCTTGAACATCGTCGTAATGTTCTATTGTTACTTTCATGTACTACACATTACAGAATGAATTCGTTCTTCGCCCGTACTATCCGTATGTAGAATCGACTTCCGGCAGATATCTTCCCAGCTAATTATGATATTCAGAAGTTTAAAACAAAAGTCAACAAACACTACTCCCTCTTTCCTCCTTCAAATACCGTATCTACCTTCCGCCCCTGAGTGTTGGTTCAGTGAAAAAATTGGGTGGCACGGTCGATAACTCCCCAGGAGAAACTGTTTGGTGAGGAGTTCACAGTGGGGGTTCACTGGAAGGATCTTAGTCTCCTCATGAAGGTGATCCGTCGGCGACATCATAAGAAATCACAGGCTGATGGTACGAAGAACTCGACTTCTATATGTAGCACTGCTGACTCTTCTTTCGTTCAGGTGGTGAAGACCGTAGCAGTAGATATTGCAGGGAATAATTTGAGGTTTCTACGTGTAAAAAAGCAATTAAATCTCGGAGATAAGCAAAAATGTTGCACAGTTTATTTAGGTCATGGCTTCTCGTCAGAACAAATCAGACGTCTGCATACGAGATTATCTCAACCCCGGAGGAGTTGGGGGAGATGGTAGTTTAAAAAGGCAGATGTTGAAAAGGAGAGGGGAGATATCCCTATCCTGGGGGACTCTTGGGACTTCGATCGTTTGTTTCTAAACTCGACGAACGACTGTCTACCACACATGTAGTTCTCGATCAATCTCTTCGTCAAGTTGGGAAGACTTGCGTCGTGTAAACCTTGGAAGAGAACAGAGTGATCTACCGTATCGAATGCCTTCGATGAGTCCTTCAAAAGGCATTTTTTCGTTAATGATGTGGCTGATGGATGAGTTGTGGCGGCTAATGCAGTGGTGCTACTATGCATTTTATGGATTTCATGCTGATGTTCGGCTAAGCATGGGGAGTCCCTCAATTGTCTTTGCGACCGGTGATAGGATGGTATGACTCTCCCAGCTTCGCACCATTCACTGACTTGGTTACAGTGACCATCCTACCCATTTTCCAGACTTCGGGTATGATTAAGGTGGTTACGGACAGATTGAGGGTTTTTGTAAGGTACTTTACTCCTGCGTCGCCAAGATGCTTAAGCATGGATAAAAGGATATGTCCAATTACCTTGGATGGCTTGGCGTTTTTAATGGCCTCTGCTACTTACCTGTTAGAATAGTATTGTTGTACATTGATTATTTGTACTTTGCTTATCAATGAATACGTTTTTATGTTTTCAATCACATACGTTTTGAATTTGTATTTGTCAAAATATTTTATGTAGAAATATTTTTACAAACTTCAACTTATTTCTTCTTTACTGTTAGTTCAGTAGTTAATAAAGAATTTTTTAAAAAAAATAATTCCACTGCGTACGAACTCTGTGCATATTACAAAAATATACTATTGGAGTGTCGTCGGCTCGGAGATTCTTCACCTTCCTGAGAATTCTCCTTTTCGTCATGTCTCTATACGGGTGCTTAATGAATTGTCGGTCAAAGTGGCATGCGCACCGCTTGGGGTCCGGCATTATCGAAGGATATCGCTACCCCGTCCTCTTTTTTCCTGGGACTGGGACTTAACTACAGTCCAAAGTTTATTCGCGCCCGATCTTAGATTACAGTCACTTAGATGTTCCAACCAATTGTTCCGATTGTAATCCTTAACAAATGTGCTGATCTCCAGATTGAGATCAGGAATTCTGGGATGGCTGGGGTTTGATTGTCCGATTTCGTCCGTTCGTCTGAAAGATTTTGTTGGGAAGTGAACCTCGCTCAAAGAAGTCTCTAAACTGTAACCAGCCTGTCTTACGTTCAGAGACAATAAAATCTGGTGTTGGAGCAGTTCAGGCTTGTTGCTGTCTACGCAAGCGATAACGAGGGGAGGGAAGAGGTAGTGCCGATGATGTGGCGGGGGACGATTGTTTTACCGTGACAATAGAATATGTCTGTCCTTTAAGACAGCAGGCTCGGTATATGCATCATTCCATTCTCTCATATTGCTCAGGCATTAACAATTGTTCGTCTTGCTCAGATGGCACCATCTCCCACATCCATCCGTTGCAGGTTGTCCAGGTGTAGTCGCTCTGTCTGGTAGAGGATGTACGTCGATGTAAAGTTCGCTCCAGTCGCTAAGTCTGAGGAGGTCAGAGCAATTCTCCTTGTAGTTAATCTTGCCATTGCAGTCTGTGCATCGTATTGATACTGAGCGAATATGCTCATGGCATACTGTGCTCCGGGCTAATAAAGAATACTTTCCTTTGCATGTGGGGATGGAGTCCCCACATGGAGTGGAATATGTGGTAGATGCTGTGCTTATTGATATAGCTGAGGTGGAGTCCCATAAACCAATGCCGATTATGACGTCGACGACGACAATAACGACAGCGACTCCTGCGATGCACTGCTGGATACGGAGGCACAGCAAGTTGGAACGAAGTCCGTTTCGCAATACTCCAGAACAACCCCTGAGATGTACCCACCCCATACATCGGTTACATCTTACTGATATTGAGCGGTGATGGATACGGTTCCGACAAACAGAACCATGATCCCGAATTTTGTTCGGTCCCGGCACGGACAAGAAGAATACGGAGCACACTCCTCATGTAGTAAACGACATGTTGCACTACTATACAATTTTTTTCCAGGTTTATTATTTTGGTAGGGACACCTTTGCATTATATTCGCAATAACTTTATTGACCATGCTGAGCAAGGTTATTCCCCTCCAATTCTTCCTGGCGGTTATATCGCCTTTTTGGGAAGGTTTATAATTACGCCAGATGCGATTTCGTCGGGAAGGCTTTCATTATAAAACAAACCAAACTTTCAACAACAACAAAACTCCTTCCATTTTCGCCAAACCTGCCGAGAAACACGACTCTGTGTGACGAGGCCATTACCATGCTTAAAGGTCGGTTTAAAATTTTGTGGTCGCAATTTTTCGTTTGCTTTGGAGTCCAACCCAATTTGCCAACGAGAGTAAATTTGACGTTATTGGCTTCGATAGTATAAAGAAAACCAAACGAAGATTTACGATCACAAAATTTGAAACCGATGTATATGAAATGTCCAGTTAATGATTATTTTTCGAGGATTTTGAAGCTTATTTAAAGGTGAATTGAAATTATAAAAAAGTTTTATTTTTAAATAATGGACAGATAAATGGACGTTCGATCTTTCACCAATACGGATGCTTGTTTCAAGTTGAAGATTGCGTAGTTTAACATTTAGCAAAATTATTATATTTTGATATAATTATTAAATAAGCAAAACGCACCTTGATTTTGCCATATCCAATTTGGTCCACGCACGACCCTAATGCCGGGGGGAATGGCTGCACGCATTTCTAAAATGAAAATAAAGTTATATAAAAACAAACAATAATTACATACATTCAGAAGAAAAATCTGCTAGTAAGAGCTAATATTGTTGATAGTCTATCAGGCAATTTAGAATCGAAAATCCATTCTAGTACAATGCAAAGCCATTTTTTTCAATTGTGAATACGAACCATTTTTTCACGTGGAGTTGCAGAGATTAAGTTTTTGTAAGTTTCGGTTTCGAATCCACCTCTTTTTTAGAATAATCCGGTCGCGCAAATATTGTAAAGGGTGATTTTTTAAGAGCTTGATAACTTTTTTTAAAAAAAAAACGCATAAAATTTGCAAAATCTCATCGGTTCTTTTTTTGAAACGTTAGATTGGTCCATGACATTTACTTTTTGAAGATAATTTCATTTAAATGTTGACCGCGGCTGCGTCTTAGGTGGTCCATCCGCTTAGTCCAATTTTGGCATTTCCACGTTTTTGAGTAACAGAGACCCAATTGGTGCGAACGGCGACGAATCGAAAATTGGTGGTCATCATTAACACTGGCCGATACAGCTGCGATATTTTCTTCAGTTCGCACTCTACATAAGCGCGCTGGTGGTTTAATGTCCAACAATGTAAATTTGGTGCGAAATTTAGTCACAATAGCCCGAATAGCCGCTTCAGTGGGTCGATTAAACTGACCATAAAATGGAAGCGCGCAATGAACTTTCTTAACAGAGCACGCATTTTGATAATAAAATTCAATAATTTGCAAGCGTTGTTCGTTTGTAAGACGATTCATGATGAAATGTCAAAGCATACTGAGCATCTTTCTCTTTGACACCATGTCTGAAATCCCACGTGATCTGTCAAATACTAATGCAAGAAAATCCTAACCTCAAAAAAATCACTCTTTACAAACGAACAATCCAGAAATCAGAGTAGTTCGAATTAAACGTACATGAGAAATACTTACATTGTGCAAACAAAAGTCCTAACGAACTACATATTGATTGGACCAAGAAAATTCTTTAGAAACTTATGTAGCTGTTGAAGTAAGTCAGGGTAAGCTTATAACGTGAGTGTGTCGAAGTTGGAACAGACAGAACAAGATGGCTTTCTTTTTTGATATATGTTCACTGATCAATCAATCAGAAAAATATGTCAATATAAATGGAAAAGTAGAAAACAGCACACTATTGTTCGTCTATACGGGATATTAACTTATTTGAATTTTTTACTGAAGCAATTTTACAGTCAGCGGAAGTCCCCTATAAATGCATTGCGTTGGCGGAAGAAGGAAAAGGTACTGGAAGGAGGAAAGAGGGAGTAGTGTCTTTTAACATCTGTTTTGAATTTCTGATCATCGTAATTGGCGGGAAGGATATTTGCCGTCGATTCCACATACGGATAGTACGGGAGAACTACGGATTCATTCTGTAATGTGTAGTGAGTCGCGTATCTTTAGCGAACGTTCTCACGGGCGGTATAAGATCAGGAATATCTTCTAAACAAACCATGACCTTGAAGGTATCGATGGAACAACGGCACGCATCCCACATTACGACGGGAAGGGAGAGAGTAAAATTGGTTATCATATCGTCACCACCACCCTCCTCTGGATATGGATAAGTAGATCCAGGGAAGATCCCGGTGCACCTTACCATATGTGGGAGTTGTATTACATCTTAGGTCTGATGTAGGTAGTGTAGATATTGAGAAGATCAGAGGAAGTGAAATATTTCTTACACCGCCTAAAAAGCCTAAACACGTGAATGCTTCCTTCGACACATCAAATTCATGTTTTTTCCAACGAACATCGGATTGTATTTGTATCATGCCCAGAACACCAATAGTATCTAATTGCTCAATATCCACACGGTTCATTGAAATCGACGACACCGTTGGATCAGTGAATCGCTTATGAGGCAACAAGGATCACTGGATCTTACGTGCACTAAAATCTACTCTATTCACTAGGAAATTGCCAGCAAATCCTGGCAGAGTGACTCATCCATCAATAGCCATTTGTCTTCTTGACGACTTGGTCTATGATCGAATGAGTATGAATGACATAGATTGCTGTCATCCGCGAATGAGTACATTGGAATCGAAGTCCGCTTCAAGAGGTCGTCGATAGTGCGATCTCTGAGGAAATTCGATATAAATCGAGAGAAGTCACTACCAACGCCAAAAGCGAGATCTAGAGCAACGACCTTACTCTCACCAAACTGGTGGATGGATCGATTCCACTTTTCGGACAGCAGTGTTATCAGGTCCACCGTAGATCGATTCCTTCGGAAGCCATACTGTTGATCATTAAGTAAGTCATTGGTCTCTAAATACCCCACGAGATGGTGGTTAACCAACTCTCCGTAACCCTCAAGAGCGCAAAGCAAATCGCAATCGGGCTTACTTAGCAGTGTTATTAGTCTCACATTGTTGGGTATAGGCTTTATATTTGCAATTTTCCAACGCGCTGGGAAGATCCCGGACGGTATGCAAGGTTGCGAAGTGGACGGGCAAGCGTCAAAGAGCTCTTACATAGTACAAGTGCGGAAATACCATCCGGGCCCGAAGTTTTATTTACGTCGAGATTTGCGAGAACCCTCTTAACTCCACATGTTCGAAAAAATATCTGAGACAAGGAACTATATACACGATTGATTGCTTCCGGCAAGTATGAATTCCTTGCAAACATTTCAGCCAAAGCTAACCAACTTTGGCAACCGGTATAGATTAGGAGTTATCCTTTAGTCTTCTTACATATGACCAAAAGCTCTTACTTCCCTTTAGTCTTCTTACAAATGACCAAAAGCTCTTACTTTGGGAGAAGAAATAACGTTGGCACGAATACGTTGTTCGTAGAAAAACTTTTCTCGTCTAAGTACCCTGACAAACGTGGTTTTTGTCTGCTTGCGTAGCAGATCAGTGGTAGCTTTTTTATCCAAACGCCATTTCCTGAACGCTTCCTCTTTTTATCTGACAGAAAATTCGCTCTCGATTTAATTTTTTCCGCTCCAAACACCACATATTTTACCGATTTTCTTCAAAGATTCTGCACATTCGGTGCATAAAGTTCGATTTTTTAGTTCCAAAACACAAATTACTCATTTTTTCCCAATAGCTTTTGAAAAATAAATACGCAAAATATGAATAAATTTTCCTTTATTCTCAAGCTAAATTTCATTCTATGCCAAAAAACTCTAATAATAACTGATTTTTGCAGACAAATGGAATCAATACAGGGAAACTGAACACAGGTAGTAAGTACTGCAACTCATTCAGGAGTACACAACGACGTTGTTATAATGTTCAATTGAATGTACCTCAATGGACCTCAAATTCGGCCACATTTGTTGTATGAAAAATGAAAAACCTTACACGGCTATCCTCTTGGGATTACACAAGTATGATCCTGTCGTCATCAAGAACTCTCTTGTTACGATGGAGTTAAAATATATAGATGTTAAGATCATGATCACTATAAAAGTAGAGATCTTCGTAAACTAACCACAACAAACAACAAATTCTTATTGGGATTGTAGACAAAATCTAAATCAAAATTTCTATTGTTATAGAAATGATCGTCATAAAAGTAGAGGGCGATCTTCGTAAACTAACCACAACAAACAACAAATTCTTATTGGGATTGTAGGCACCCATACTGGGGTTGTGTTAGAGCAACTGAAAAACTTCAATTAAACGAACGAACGCTTATGTTGCCAACATGGCCAATTAACCAAAACCAGTTCCAAGATTCCGAAAAAGGAAATAACGTTAAAATGCTGATACAATTCAGGAATGTCCACATTTTAAACGGCTCAGAGGACGACACAAAAACAGCCGCACTATGGATACCAACGAACGGCATGATAAATCCAAAACATAAAGGCAATGGAAATGGATGCAAAACTAGAACATCACATTGGTAAGTTGCTATCTCACCCCCAGCGACGCCATCGACGCATTCCAACCAAAGCTCGACGAAATCGAAGATAAAATACGTGATACCGAAGGCCCCCTCACATTAGCAGGCGATTTCAACTCCCGAGCCATAGAGTCGGGTACGGAAACCAGCAACTCCAGAGGAAGAAAAAAATAGTCAAAATGGCACACACCGAAAGTGTTCCTACCTTGAGACGACCATGATGCGAGGGTACCATACCCGACATTACGTTGATATCGGAGAATATCGCCAACAAAATCGAAAACTGGAAAGTGCTAGAACTATACACGGCAAGCGACCACCAGTATATTTTATTATTTCATGGAAATCGTCAACATAGGATGCAACAAGTCGATGCCAAAGATAAAAAGGCCACACTGGTGGAATGACGAAATTGGCAAATTGAGGCGAAACTGCATTCGGAAAAGAAGATTTACCAAAGCTAGACCCAGAGGGCAAGCGGAGGTAGAGCACACGGAGTATAAAGAAGCAAGAAAACAGCTTGAGGACGCCATACAAAGCAGAAAAAAGGGGAAAGGGGAGGAAACGGTTATAAAATAGCCATGAAGAAACTAGGCACGAAAAACCCTGTGCTCGAAATGGATGAGAAGACATCGGCTAATGTTCTCAGTACACTCTTCCCGACATATAACCTCACTACCTATAGGATAGAATGCTAATCTATAACACGAGCGGAAACTCCATCAGGAAGCAAGATGTATGTGAAAATAAATTCGAATACAACTTGCAATAACAGAGCTCTTAACAGAGCAGCGCTGTTAACAGAGGAAACAAATTCTGATGGAGGGTAAATATTGGAGTTTATAGTATCCAAACGGAAAATATTGGGCGAATAAAATGTATAGTACAGATAGCCCTGGGCGTGCCCTATCCGAATTTGGCCCCAAATATTTCAGATGTCTCTAAAATTCATACAATCTTGAATTTAGTAGATGGACATTTTTGAGTCCACCGAGCTAAAAATACTGAGCCCACCGAAACCAAACGGAAAATATTGGGTGAATAAAATTTATAGCACAGATAGCCCTGGGCGTGCCCTATCCGAATTTGGCCCCCACATATTTCAGATGTCTCTAAAATTCATACAATCTTTGATTTTGTATCACAGATTGAACGCTGTTAACAGAGCACTGTTTACAGGAGTTAACATGGGGAGCATATTCTGATGGAAGTTAACTTTTCGAGTTTATGGTGTCCAAACGGAAGATATTGGGTGAATAAACTTTATAGCACAGATAGCCCTGGGCGTGCCCTATCCGAATTTGGCCCTCACATATCTCAGATGTCTCTAAAATTCATACAATCTTGAATTTAGTAGATGGACATTTATGAGTCCACCGAGCTAAAAATACTGAGCCCACCGAAACCAAACGGAAAATATTGTTCGAATAAAATTTATAGCACAGATAGCCCTGGGCGTGCCCTATCCGAATTTGGCCCCACATATCTCAGATGTCTCTAAAATTCATACAATCTTGAATTTTGTAGATGCATATTTTTGGGCCCATCAAGCAAAAAATACTGAGCCCACCGAAACCAAACGGAAAATATTGGGTGAATAAAATTTATAGCACAGATAGCCCTGGGCGTTAGGGCGTACCTCAAAAAAAAAGTTCGCCGTACACCTTCGAATATGAAGTATTATTGAAAGGTAGTTTCAAAAAAAAATTTTTATTTTTTTATGCCGAACGTAGGGGTCGCGCTTTTACATTTTTCTATATAACTTGTATTTATAAACGGATTTTAAAGTGTGATACATCGATGTTTTTGTCTCGACGAGGCCGATTTTTTTGTCTTTGAAGTCATTGAGCTCAAGCACCCCCTTCTGGTACTTACCCATCATTTCTCAGTTGCTACTACCCTAATGTACCACTCTAATAATCGAAAATTAAAGCTCGCATAAAATCATGAATCATGTTTGAGCTCAATGACTTCAAAGACAAAAAAATCGGACAAAAACGTCGATGTATCACACTTTAAAATCCGTTTATAAATGCAGAAGTTATATAGAAAAATGTAAAAGCGCGACCCCTACGTTCGGCATAAAAAAATAAAAAATTTTTTTTTGAAACTACCTTTCAATAATACTTCATATTCGAAGGTGTACGGCGAACTTTTTTTTTTTTACTTGTAACCTGGTACGCTCTACTGGGCGTGCCCTATCCGAATTTGGTCCCCATATATCTCAGATGTCTCTAAAATTCATACAATCTTGAATTTTGTAGATGCATATTTTTGAGCCCATCAAGCTAAAAATACTGAGCCCACCGAAACCAAACGGAAAATATTGGGTGAATAAAATTTATAGCACAGATAGCCCTGGGCGTGCCCTATCCGAATTTGGCCCACACATATCACAAATGTCTCTAAAATTCATACAATCTTGAATTTTGTAGATGCATATTTTTGGGTTCATCAAGCAAAAAATACTGAGCCCACCGAAACCAAACGGAAAATATTGGTTGAATAAAATGTTTAGCACAGATAGCCCTGGGCGTGCCCTATCCGAATTTGGCCCCCACATATCTCAGATGTCTCTAAAATGCATACAATCTTGAATTTTGTAGATGCATATTTTTGAGCCCATCCAGCTAAAAATACTGAGCCCACCGAAACTAAACGGAAAATATTGGGCGAATAAAATTTATAGCACAGATAGCCCTGGGCTTGCCCTATCCGAATTTGGCCCCCACATATTTCAGATGTCTCCTAAATTCATACAATCTTTGATTTTGTATCACAGATTGAACGCTGTTAACAGAGCACAGTTTACAGGAGTTAACATGGGGAGCAAATTCTGATGGATGGTAACTTTGCGAGTTTATGGTGTCCAAACTGAAGATATTGGGTGAATAAACTTTATAGCACAGATAGCCCTGGGCGTGCCCTATCCGAATTTGGCCCCCACATATCTCAGATGTCTCTAAAATTCATACAATCTTGAATCTTTTTGGAAAGAAATTGAACTATTTCAAATGTTCTCCCTTAAAAAATAAAACACGAATAATCTACATAAACTTTATAAAGGGAAAAAATTAAATGGTTGTTCATGCTAAACTAACATAGATAGCTGCATGAAATTAAAAGTATATTTAGCAGATTTTCTTCTCTTTCATTTAATACCCATATCGCCATTGTATTATGATACGCAAAAGTACGAAACTAAATTATTGAAACATTTACATCCTTTGGAAATTAAAGTCCTGTATAAAAGACAAACGACCACGAAATAAAAAACTGAGTATGAGTTTTCCTATTAGTGACCTATAGTTTCAATTCTATATAATATCGTTCTTGGGAGGCAAATCATGTCGCACGGTTTTATTGTAACATCTTATATGAAGTTTTCCTCCCAATTTATCCATTGAAAGACCAAAATTTCAGATGTTATTTTTCAAAAATTAGTTTTTTGTGAGACTAGATTCTGTTTACGATGCCAATAAACCCATATTTCATATTTTACATCACAATTAACCCACTGAGAACCAACAGTAAGAAAAAAATTGTTGGCCTTAATGGATTAGGAAGTTCTAAAAATTGGAATTGGTCATCAATACCTCTTCAACGATCCAACAAAAACACAAATCGAACTAAAAATATGGAAGTTATTGCGGTTTTTATAAAAAATGCAACAAAAATTGCACAACAATGTTAAAATTCTACCCTCTATTCTTGATTTTCAACGCGTCCAGCTCACTACTTTTATTTTGAAGCCACTCTAATATATATACAGCCTATATTCCCATGTTTCGTGATTGTGTCATATAATTTTTTGCAGATTACACTGCCATTTTATGTTCTGATGTATTCTCAAGTAACATCATAACTAATTTTGAGTCAGCCTTAACTTTTATAAGTTAGTTATGATGTTACTTGAGAACCCTGACAAAATTCCGATCACATTTTCTTTATAAGGAAACGTAAATTGTCATACCCCGCAAAGACCTATCCGTTTTATGAATCTCGTTATTACCTGGAATTTCTACAATTTCTGCAATTGTGTTTTTCTATTGCGCTTTGTAAATATGGCGGTATTTTATTATTTGTTTTGAAAATATTGTATTTTGGTTTTTGTGGATTATTTGTAATGAAATTCGGTATAATTTTCTCAGGCTCATATCTTGCAAACCGTTTGGAATATAGAGATAAAAATAGTACCAACCAAACCGCTGAAGTTAAAATCATGAAATTCGGTACATGCATTAATCTGACTTTGTAGACACGAAACATAAACCAATTTTTAGAAAATTTGTACTTTTAGGCGGAAAATGGGGCGAAAGGGATAAAAATGGTACCAACCAGGCTGCTGTAGGTAGAATAGTGAAATTCGGTGCGTACATTGCTAATAAATAAATAAAGATATCTTTTGACATTCCTACCTTTAGCATCAAAATGGGTACCAACCACGCGGCTGTATGTAGAATCATTAGATCCAGAGTTTACACTCGTCTGACTGCATAGAAGCACAAAATTCGTACTTTTATGGTCAAAATGAAAAGAGGAATAATACGGGTACTAATCATAAATGTGGGCTTGAAATATAATGGATCTTCAGTATTACAGTGCGTATGCGGCTACGCTATTTTTTTAAATTAACTGTTGTTCGTCTTTTCCAAAACTTTGTTTAGGTAACATTATATTTTTTAAAGAAAACATCGAAGAAAAACAAACCAAAGAGAAAATGCCTACTTAGATGTAGGTATGTATAAACAACCAAAGAAATTAATGCGAAAATTGTATAGCCGCAGTTGCTTTTAATGAGTCAAACCGGTAAGTTCTCTAAAAAGATTCCAACTCTTAACAAATATTTTGTAAGATTGTATTGTTTTATTTATTTTGTGAATATTTGGTAAGCCGATGAAAAATGCCGCGCAATAAGTTTCTGGACGACGTGGAAAAGGGACAAATTAAAATTTTAAAGGAAAATGGCCTTTCAAATAGAGAAATTGCGAGACAGGTCAGTAGATCGGAGAAGGTGGTAAGAAATTATAAAAATGTATGCGAAATACCAAAGTCACCAAACGTCAAATCAACATATTTAAGGAGGAGGCCACTAAAAATCTACTATCCTCATCCCAAATATTGGCTAAATTTCAGCTTCCAATTCGAAAGAGGAGAATCCAACAGATTTTAAGCGCTGAAAAAAACATAAAGTGGAAAAAACCTACAAAAAAATTGACAACAAAACATAAAGTGGCTAGAGTGGCAGAGAATTGGCAAAATGTTATTTTTTCGACGAAAATTTGTTCCAACAAAGATGGACTCTGCAAATGAATATTTGGAAGAGAAGAACCAAATAGAATTCATATTTCAACAGGACAATGCCAGCATTCACGTGTCTAAGCTATCTAAAGAGTTTTTTTCATCACGTTCAATACCCTTACTTGACTGGCCAGCTTTAAGCCCTGACTTGAACCCAATCGAAAATCTTTGGGGAATTATTGCAAGAGCTGTATACACCAATGTGAGACAATATCCAACGGTTCAGGAACTAAAAACATCAATTTTACAAACTTGGAAACATTTGGACATTGATTTGCTTCGAAATCTTATTGAAATCTTATCGTCGTTGATGATCATTATGCATAAACACTTGCATTTACACGCTTACAAGGTGCAATTGACTCAAGAACTAAAGCCTCTTGACCATTTAAAACGCCAAGGAATGGCAACAGCGGATGATCAATTTTCGAAGAAACTCATCTTCAGTGATAAGGCACATTTTCACCTCAGTGAATTCGTCAATAAGCAGAGTTTCCGCATTTGGGTGAATGCACCCACAAAGAGTGACTGTTTGGTGCGGTTTATGGGCTGGCGGCATCATCGGGTCGTATTTTTTCCAAAATGAGGCCGGTCAGGCAATTACTGTGAATGGTTTTCGCCACCGTGAGATGATAACGAACTTTTTATGGCCCGAATTGGAAGATATGGAGGTAGACAATATGTGGTTTCAACAGGACGGTGTCACTTGCCACACAGCTAACGAAACAATGGCTCTTTTGCGCGACAAATTCAATGGCCGTGTTATCTCACGTGGTGGCGATGTCAATTGGCCGCCAAGATCATGTGATTTGACACCGTTGGACTTCTTTCTTTGGGGTTATTAGAAAGAAAAGGTGTACGTCGATAATTTGTGTTTTATTCAAAATCAACATCGGCCCTTAAAATTTAACCACCCTTTACTTTCAAATTGTAAACAATATCGTAATGTGTATAAAAATATTTCAATTCTCCTAATATGGTATGGAAGGAGGAAAGCCTCTAATCTGCCGGTAATTCTGTGGAATGTTCTCCGTGGTGGAGGGTATATAAGATTCGGCCCGCCCGAACTTAACGCCTTTTCACTTTTTAATCTCTCGCTCACACTCTCTCCCTCTCGTAAAAAACTACAACCCTTAAGTGAAGACTTACATGAAAAACAAATGCGCAAAAAATAAACAGTTATTGTAGCAAAAAAACTATCAAAATATGATGCTGTTTTTTTTTCGAAAAATTAAGTTTGATTCATTTTTGCTGTGAATCTTCTTGTGAAAACATCGTTCGAAAGTGTAGGTAATAAAAAGAATACTATATTTTCAAATAGTATAATAAAAATATGCACTTATATTTTTTCAGAATCAATTCAAATTAAAAAAAAATCAGAAAGTGTCGGTTGAGAAGTAAACGGACAGCAAATTATATTTCTTTGAAACCTGAATAATACATTAGAGTTTATATTATATTTTTCATTTAAAATAAACGAAATGTCGTTATTAATATTTGTGTATTGAGTGTACTCAAAACGGATGAGATAGTTAGGGTATGAAAAAATTTATATTTTTCGTAAAAATTAAACCTGTCAAGGAAGTATAATCCAGGCAGGTAACTGGAGTACTGATGGTAGCATGATAGTTAGTACATTAATTCCACCCATGTAGTTATTATCTCAATACTATTCACGTAGTTGAATGCATAGTACTCACGACGTAGCCGTAGAATAGTAATGGATGGGGTCAATTTACCCCCTCGTAGGACAACACCATGTTAAAGGAAAGGCAGAGGAATGCATAAAGACAATTGGGACCAAAGAAGAACAAGAAATGACAAGAGCGAAACTAGTTTCACTAGACCACATTGACAAAGCTGAACTGAACAGGAGACAAGAAATTGTTGTGGATGAAAATGACGACATACAACAGTGGCAATGTACAGGGAAGAATACCAATCAAAAATGTGGGCAATTGTAGGGGACATATGCTCATACCGTCTACTAAAGAGAGATTATACATCTAATTTGCAAAATAAAAACAACAGATTGGTATACAAACTATTCAACCTAAATCTAATAAATCAGACGGAAAAGAACAAATTGACAAATCGTACAACCACTGCTCCGAGAATATACTGTCTTCCAAAGATCCATAAGGAAGACACCCCCTTCATACGGACTTAGCAAATACATAGAAGACGTGCTCAAGAACCTAACAATGTTAAGGACGCAAGCGAATTAAAAACTAGGATCAACAATACAATCATCGGGGAAGACGAAATATTAATATCTTTTAACGTGGTATCCCAACCATACCAGTGAATCTAGCAATACAGACGATTTCAAGAAAATGGACATTAGTAGACAAATTCACGCGGATACGAAAAAACATAGTTATGTAGATTTTGACATTTTGTATTAAGAAAACCACAACCAACAGACACAGACTGTTGCTCGCACATATATATGCAACTTGTGAACAAAAATAGAAAGAGAAAAGATATATTAGTTACCACCAACTCTTGAAGGAACAAAGTTCGTTGTTTGTTTTATTGAAATATAATTATTGTAATAGTCGATTGTTATTAAATTTTATATATTAATTATTATATATTAATTGTGATTGATACAACAAATCCAATACCATCCAGGTTTTATCATTTAATGGCTTCAAGCTGGACAATATTAAAAACATAATTCAACAACAGGTCAACAATACACACATACATCAGTAATAAAAACATTTTCCATAAAAGTACAACACGACAATTCCCAAGAGGGAATTTGACCACAAAGCGAGGACTGAATCCTTCCCCGTAAAAAAGTTGTAATATTGATGAAATTAATAACACTGTCCTAAAAATTAAGATTTTTGATTGGCGCAGATAGCGACCCTACATTTCTGAAAGGTCATGTTTAGTAGACTATTTTGCAGAATTAACCTATAATCCTGCTGGTCTGTGTTTCTTTTTAAAGTGGGTCAAAGTTTTCATTTGTTTGGTCGAAGAAAGCATTGAAAAAATTCAATTCAGTATTATCATTGCTTTAATATGAAATCTTACAAATTAAGATAGAGAAAATAAGAGTTTAGGAACTTAAATCCCCTTCTACTTTTCAATTTTTTAAGATTGGATTACATTAATAGGTAAAATTTTGCTGAATCAATTCATTAATATTGTAAGAAATCTCGTCTTCTTTTAAAATCTTCCGTCAGTCTATAAATTTTATTCTGTACTAATTCGAGCCCAGCAAGTAAGTGCAAACGTTGAGTGGAACAGTGCCATTATAGCTTGTAGATCATTTTGAGCAGTTTACTCTGTGGAGTATCATCTGCAAATGTTCTATTACAGTATTTATCGCTTATATGCATTCCCAAAAATGTTCGACTTTTAGTGCATATAAGCGGGAAATGCATATATAAAAACTCGGTTAGATGCACAATCTGTGCATATATAAAAACCCGGTTAGATAAATCATATAGATTAGATAGTGCATGACTTCATGAATATATATATACTTATGTACATACATATATGTTACAATATTTTGTTTCAAACAAGATTTCTCTAAATTCAATTTTATTGAAGGAAATTCATAAGAATATGTACGTTTAAAATAAAAATATTTGAAAATAAGTGATAGCCTTTAATTCATTTGGGGTTTAGGACATACATAGTTTAAAATAAATAAAAATTGTTAAAAAATAAGATATATCATTAGAAATGGAAAAATGTACGCACAAATTTTTTTTCGATATTTTTTTTCAAAATATTCACAGAAATTGAAACTGCATATATACGATTTTCTTTTCATGGGATAGCCTTAAATTCTCCAAATTCCTGATGCATAAAAGCGAGAAATGCATATAAACGAATGCTTATAAACAAAAAAATGTCCGTGTATTTTAAACGACAAAGTGAAATTGCACAAGTTTGGATGCATATAAGCGGGAAATGCTTATAACCGACGCACAGTGGTTCAGAATCAAAATCCATCGGCCAAAATTCAATAACTTCTGTAAAATATCAAAATTAGACAAGGACCCAAGGATTATTTGGCACAAACATAGTTTTGACGACATATTAAAGCTAAGAAACAACAATTTGTAATAAAAAATTTTTGAGTGCAAAATCTCTTAAAATATGTGAGAAACAGTTCGATGAAGTCAAAGAAAGAGGCCTGTGTGCAGTTTTCATGCAGTAATTCGATTTATATGCTAATTTTGTTTTTTGGGCATATTTCCGGCAAATGAACTCCGATTGTTATAAAATTTAGCATAAGGATTAGAGTGATCAAAAACCCGGGTTTTTCGAAAACCATGATTTTGGAAAAAACGGCTTTCTTTTTTTGAAAAACCCGGTCCGACCGGTTTTATTCGGGCTTTTCTTAAAACAGTAAAAATAGGAAATTTTGATTTTTATATCGAAAATCATAAGTAGCAATTCCTTTAATTTATTATTTAACTTCAGTAAAGAATACGAAATATGTCAATTACAACTATTTCATTAAAATATATATTGGGTGTTTTTAACTTTTATAGAACATTCGAACTGTCATACAGGGGCTACGTTTTGACATTTATGATCAGTATACTGTCGCAAATCATTATGAATATATTTACGCGTAAACAACGCAACCAATACAAATTTACTTTGAAAAAACAGCCATCAATTCGTGAAGTTTACGCCTGCAGTCCAATACGTGGAAAATTTTGTGCATATAACATCCAATTGGTGCACAAATTAAAAGCACGAGACCATCGTATGCGGTATTCTTTCGAGATTGGGCTCTACAGCAGTGTGTCATAAACATCACGAAAGCGTCTATAAGTTTCACGAATAGGGCGGCCATCGGTCAACGCCATCAATGTTATAGCCTTGTCACACTGCATGTAAAATCTAGTTTAAATGACATAAAGTCGATTTTCAAATGTCAAATTTGTATGGCGTCTGACATTTGAAAATCTACTTATGTCATTTAAACTAGATTTTGCATGCAGTGTGACAAGGCTACAAATCATTTCGATTTCATACAACCGAAATAAATTTAGACATACGTCACACGAAACGGATTTTGATTACGTAGCACCCTAAAACCGAGGGCAAACGCCTCCAACATGATTGTTAACTTCGTTTAGACACTGGAGTAAGTTTTTTTGAAAAGTGACACCTAATCAAAAGCGTTCCATGAAGTGAATAGTTATTAAGTCACACAAAAACAGGAATATTTTCAATAATGAAAAACCGGTCGAGACTGACTTAAAAAACGGGTTTATCCGGTTTTCCGAAAACCGTCATTTTAAAAAACCCGTCGGTCTCAGTTGAAAAACCCGGTTGGCCCAGTTTTCGGGTTTGATCACTCTAATGAGGATAAAGGAAATTTACTCACCTTTTTATCTGCGTACCTACTTTTCAGAATTTAATGAGACGAAATTTGGAACTAAAAAATCTGACTTTTTGCACTAATGTATCCTATCTTCCAAGGGTGCAATTTCGTGCAGTTTTTAAACATAGGTGATTGATTTCATCTATACCGGGAGCCTGATTATTCCTCAATTGTTTCAACAAAATGACAGCCTTTTCAGTAGTTATAAGATAATTATCTTGGTTTGTTGTCCGGATTTATACCTCTGAACCGTTTAAAATTGCGTCTGTGGATATTCCTGAGTTGTATCATCATTTTAATGTTATTTGGCAAAGAGTTGTTACGTTTAGGTACGCTATACTCAACAGCTGCCTTTACAGTATTAGGAAATAAATTAACAATCACATCGATCTGATTTCTATCTAGGTTTATGTTGGAAGTTTCGCACAATGAAGATTTCGTTTCCTTTTTTTTGGAATATTGGAATTGAGATCGTTTATGGTTTTGGTTGATTGACCATAAGCGTTGAAAACAGTATTTGCAGTTGGTTTAATTGAAGTTTTTCGTATAAGGGGAACCTTTGCGTTGCTTCTAACACAACTCCAGTACGAGTGTCTACAATCCCAATAAGAATTTGTTGTTTGTTGTGGTTAGTTTACCAAGATCGTCCTCTACTTTTATGGCGATCATTTCTATAACAATACCAGTTTTGATTTGGATTTTATTTTCATCTATTGAACAAATGTCGAAATGTGTTTTTCCACAAAGTGGAATAATTAATACTTGCACATTTGCCACATGTTTCGATTTGGTTACGATCTTAACATCAATACATTCTTGGTCCTGTTCTTGATTACGGCAGGATCATACTTGTCTAATCCTAACAGGATAGCCGTGTAAGGTTTTTCATTTGTCATACAACAAATGTGGCCGAATTTGAGGTCCATTCAATTGAACATTAAAACAACGTCGGTGTATACTCCTGAATGAGTTGCAGTACTTACTACCTGTGTTCAGTTTTCCTGTATTAGTTCTATTTGTCTGCAAAATCTGTTATTATTAGGGGTTTTTGGAATAGTTCCAACAAATGAAATTTAGGATAAAGGAAATTTGTTTTTTTTTTTTGTTTTCCACTGCGTATTTATTTTTCAAAAGCTATTGGGAAAATGAGAAATTTGTGTTTTGGAACACATTTGCACTGAATGTGCAGAATCTTTGAAGAAAATCGGTTGGTGGTGTGAGGTTTAGAGCGAAAAAATTCAAATCAAAATGAATCACAATGCCACCACTGATCTGTTACGCAAGCAGACAGGTACCATGTGTGCCAGGGTACTTAGACGAGAAAAGTTTTTGTACGAACAACGTATTCGTGCCAAAGTTCTTTCTTCTTTCTCCCAGGTGAAATAAGAGCTTTTGGTCATTTGTAAGAAGAGTGAAGGATAACTCCTAATCTATACCGGTTTCCAAAGCTAACCAATTGGCTGAAATGTTTGCAAGGAATTCATACTTGCCGGAAAGCAATCAATCATGTATCTAGTTCCATACCTCAGATATTTTTTCGAACACGTGGAGTTAAGAGGGTGCTCGTAAATCTCGACGTAAATAAAACTTCGGGCCCGGATAGCATTTCAACACTTGTCCTATGTAAGTGCTCTTCGATGCTTGCACATCAAATTCGCAACCTTTCAACCATGCATACCGTGCAGGGGTCTTCCCAGCGCGTTGGAAGATTGCGATTACATTTGAGTCTGGCACGGCGCTCTCATGTCAAAGCTCATCGCTTTTGGTGTTACTCGATTTCTTCTCTCGATTTATATCGAGCTTCCTCAGAGATCGCACTATACGACGACCTCTTGGACCGGACTTCGAATCCAATATCGCCAATATCCAATATCGCCATGACAGCATCCTCCGTTATTCATACTCATTCGATCATAGACCAAGTCGTCAAGAAGACAAATGACAACTGATTGGATGAGTCACTCGTGATCTCATACCGTCAGAACGTTCGGTAGAGATTCCCGACTATCCAGGAACTCTTACCTAATTATTGTCGATTGGACAACCGTATGTGAAATCGACTTCCGCCAAATATCTTGCCCGCCAAATATAACGTGCAGAAATTTAAAACAGATGTCAACAGACACTACTTCCTCTTTCCTCCATCCATTAACTTATCTTCCTTCCGCCAACGCAATGCACTGCATTCGTCCTTGGCCCAAATTTGTTGTACCATCCACTAGGGTATTATGTCTTTGTGCATTTGTTTGTAACACCCAAATGGAAACGAGATAGACCCATCGTTTATGTTATGTTCTTATGTTTATGAATGATTGACGAAGTTGTTAAACATAACAATAGAAATTAATTTATTGAATTGATTATTAATAAGAAGAAAGTTGGTACAAAAATGGAAGTGAACTATTAAGTTGTGAAATAATGAGGTATGTACTGATTGAAGAAGACTCTTGCTACCGATCATCAGGTTTTTATTGTTACCAAATCTGTAGAATGATGGTGCATGGTTGCAACGCAAGGTTGCAAAAATCGGTGTTGCCCTAACAGTTTATTATACAGATCGGCTTAGAATCACTTTCTGAAATGATTGTCTGTCCATCTATACTTGTAACCAATACAAGTCGCAATTACTGTTCTATCCTAAAAAAAATATCAAGGACGGACGCTATTAATTTGAAGCAAATCTGCTCAGATTTAGATATAGCCCCATACAAATGTCGCTCCCGATTAGTCTTTTTCCGCTCTAGAAACCACATATATTGATCGAATTTCTTCAAATTAGGTATAGTATCTTATACTCCAACTAGAAACATCTACGGTAAAAGTGGGTTAGATCGGTTCAAATTTAAATATAGCTCACATACAAATTTCTCTCTCTATTTGACTTTTTCCGCTCTAAAGACTACAGATTATATATGTCATATATGGTGAAAGTCGGTCAGATAGGTTCAAATTTATATAGGGCCATAAAAATATCGCTCCCGATTTTACTTTTTCCGCTCTAGAAACCATATATTTTATATTTCATTTTATTTTATATTTCAGCTGGAAACATACATAATGATAGTAGGTCACATCGGTCAACCATAAAAAATCGTTGCCGATTTCACTTTTTGACCCGAATTTAATTGTAATGGGTTAGAAAGTGGAGGGTATCATATAGTCAGTAGAGCGTACCAGGTTACAAGTAAAAAAAAAAAAGTTCGCCGTACACCTTCGAATATGAAGTATTATTGAAAGGTAGTTTCAAAAAATTTTTTTTTATTTTTTTATGCCGAACGTAGGGGTCGCGCTTTTACATTTTTCTATATAACTTCTGCATTTATAAACGGATTTTAAAGTGTGATACATCGATGTTTTTGTCCGATTTTTTTGTCTTTGAAGTCATTGAGCTCAAACATGATTCATGATTTTATGCGAGCTTTAATTTTCGATTATTAGAGTGGTACATTAGGGTAGTAGCAACTGAGAAATGATGGGTAAGTACCAGAAGGGGGTGCTTGAGCTCAATGACTTCAAAGACAAAAAAATCGGCCTCGTCGAGACAAAAACATCGATGTATCACACTTTAAAATCCGTTTATAAATACAAGTTATATAGAAAAATGTAAAAGCGCGACCCCTACGTTCGGCATAAAAAAATAAAATTTTTTTTTTGAAACTACCTTTCAATAATGCTTCATATTCGAAGGTGTACGGCGAACTTTTTTTTTGAGGTACGCCCTAATAGTCAGACCCGCCCGACTCTAGCCTTTCCTTAATTGTTTTTCTGCCCATTACGCAAAATAATGTAAAACAAGCAAGGAAAACCTAAAGTCGGGCGGTGCCGACTATGTAATACCCTACACCACTCCCTGCATATATACCTCGTTTTGATTACTAAACCATGGTTGCTTATATGGTCCATGGTAATATGAAGGTTTTAATGAAAATTGGTGGGACAGTTGTATTTAAAAACATGTACCCATATGATCTAATTTTCCGGCAGGTATTCCGAGAGAAAATATAAAATGATCTGGAAAAGTTGATCAAAATCCGATGACAAATACAGGTTTTACATCGATAACAGGATAAATCGGACGGACATTTTTAGGGGGCCTATAACAAAACTTGGGGCTTGTGCCAAAAACATGGGCCTATATAGTTCTTATTCATGGTAGGTATTCCTAGTTGAAATATATCATGATCTGCAAAATTTTATCAAGATCCGATGTAAGATGCAGGTTCTCGAGCGGCAATAGAATAAATTAGGGGCCCATTTGATTGAGTTTTTACCAAATTTTGGACCCATATATTTGACTTTCATAGTACCTGTTTCTAGTTGAAATATAACACGATTGGCAAAATGTGATAAACTTCTGATGTATACTATGGATTCTAGATTGGTAAAAGTAATAAAAGGGGCCATTTGTAAGGGCGCTACATTTTGTTGAGTAGTTTTTTAACCATGTTAAAAAAAGTATTATATATGCATTTTGTAATTTTATTTTTAAATTGGCCCGATGGCTTTGAATTACAAGTTGGAATAAATAAATCAAATCAAAAAGTTTACCCATATTGGCCACTTTCAAAGTAGATCTTCTTATTTGATGACCTGCAAAATGTTATCAAGATCCAATGTAATAAGTGGGTTCTAGGGATGTAATAATAAAAATTGGGGTCCATTTATAAGGGCGCTACATTATATTGTGGGCCCTTGTAGATTACTTTCATAGTAGGAGGTGTTTCCAGTTTAAATATAACATGGTATGGGAAATTTGATCAAGATCTGATGCAAAATGTGCATTTTAGAGCTGCAGTGTAAATCGGAGGTACAATTATATGGGGGCTATATCGAAACATGGACCCATGTAACCCACTTTCATGTTTGCTGTTCCTTATTCGAATATAACATAATCCTGAAAAGTGTATCAAGATTCAATGTAAAAAGTGTATTCTAGAGCAATACTAGTGTAAATTGTAGGGATATTTGTATGGAGGATATATCTGAGTCTGAACCGATTTCCTCCAAATTCAATACCGATGGTCGTTGGGCTAAAAAAGTTACTTGTGCAAAATTTCATGACATTCGGTGTACAATTGCGACCTGTAGAGTGCGAACAAGCTTTAGGTGGACAGCAGACGGACAGACTGACATCGTTAAATCGATTCAGCTGGTGATTCTAAGCCGATCGGCATGCTTAAAGGTTGGCCTAGCTTGATTACTTCTTGGTGTTACAAACATATGGCGGAAAACTAACTAACCTATTCCACGAAGTGGTGTAGGGTATACAAATAAAAATTTTACTTTTTTTAATCGAGAAATATGGGATAATTTCTAAAATATATCCGATGCCCTATTTTCTGTCCTAATATCTCAAAACATTCATTGGATCTTTTCTAATATATATTTAAACAGCATTGGATTAATTTTCCAAGCCGCCGCACAGTGGCTGAAAATCGTTTGTCATTGGCCAAAATTCTGTAACTTTTGAACCGATGAAAATATTTAAGTAAATTTGTTTAATGGATAGATATTTAGTTCAGTTTGACCCAGTTTTATTTACATTATAATTGATTGAGGACTTTTTAAGGAATCCACTCCTGTTATTTCAGATGCTGTTTCTGGATCTGAAAAGAATCTTCTTGCGATATTGCCATCATTTCTATTGCCTGATCCTTGTTTTGGCTGATCTATAATCAATCCAAATTTGCGATATTCATCTTCAACATGTTTCTTCTTTGAACTTCTTAACTCGTTGTTGGTTTCGTTGTTTATTATTAATCCAGATCATAGCTGATTTTTAGTATGATTTGAAATCAAATTTGATTGGCCTGCAGTATTTCGTTCGATGGTGTCTCATTGTTCCAAATATCCATTGTTTGCGATGTACTAGTCGAAGGTTTTGAATCTTCCAAATGATACCATGAACATATCTGAGTCCGAAATATTTTCACAAACATCTTGTTTGTATTGCTTTTGTTCCGAAGAACCATCACATCCCCATTTACAAAAAAGAATTAACATTGTGTACATACATATTTGAGCCTTTTTCAATTGCACGCAATCTGAGCTGAATATATTGCTGCTAAAATCCAGAAATAATGCTAATACCTCCTCATTTGTGAACTGTTTTGTATCGCTCGGAGTTGGTATACTTTTGTTCTCACTGGACTAGCATTAACAGCTTTTTCAATGATGTCCACTTTTGTTAATTGGTTTTGTGATTATTTTATATTTGTACAACCAATTCCATCGTTAACATATTTAAGTGTCCGCCTCTTAGATCTATCGCTGCAGTTGTCCAATGATTTGCGTGGTCTTCCAGCCTTATCTTGCTTTGCTGTTTCTGCAGCGACAGTAAGTTGGCCTTCTAACCAGTTCGCACTTTTTATATAAAACTTTTGTTTACTGTAGTTAACTTCTTTGTAGAGTTTTTAGTGATTTCACGAAATTAGATAATTGCTCTTGTACACGCTACTAATTGCTCTTGTGCTACACGAATTTAAGTTTAATTTTATTTTAACGTAACTAAGAACATCTTCCTGGTTTTTGTTTCTAATATACTCTTCGGCCAGTTCTTTATAACTAAAGCTCTCTATATTGTTCTGAATATTTTTATTTGGGTCTGTTATGTTGTATCACTTGCGAATATATGTCCGTACTCTTAAAGGATTAACTTAATACTGAGTAATCCTTTATCGAATCCGTAATTTTATAGATTATTTTATTCACACATTGATCTTCAAATTCATTGCAGGTAGTACTTAAATTGAACAAAACTGCACTTGTTATCCAAACCTTAATATCAGATAAAACTAATTAGTATCTTGCTAATATGGTGTTGTTTTATCTTTAGTGATTTAATGTCGCGACCAAATTCATAAACAATTTTATAAGCGTGTCAATCTTTTTGGTTGACCCTAAAATTTGATAAATTTGGTAAATTTAGAAAGAGATCATATGTTTACTGTAGAACCTATTGCGATAATTTTATGACTTATTGTTTTGCTGATCAAAACAAATCCATAAAACCCGTTCACAGGTATTATATTTAATTATTTTAGTTTTACGTAGCCTAAGTAAAAACATAAACTTTTAGGCAAAATGGAGAAATAACAACAGTTTGGGTGAAATATATAGACGGTTGAAATTTAAACTTGTTATGGGTCAACAATGTTATGGGTCAGACTGCGGCCCGAAGTTAAAAAATATAAAGTTATTTATGAATCTGTCAACAACTAAAGACTATAATCCTACCAACATTATAAAAAATATTATTGATTATTTTTGATAAAAAAAACAGTTGAGTTTGACAGCATGCTACGTCCACAATTAGCAATAGTTTAACCTATGTTTTTGTTACCTTAATCTGGATATATTAGCTACAAAAATGCGTAAATATTTTGAAAATCGGTGACAAAAAAATTAGTTCATTTCGGTGGCTCCTGTTGCTTCTAAGGCGCAGGCAGGTTTCTGTGGCTCCAGCTGTTATAAGCGGGGGTCGGCCACTGTGGACGGTGCTAATTCGACGTATGCTTCGGTTGATGAGTCGACGTCTGATGCTGCCGATCAGGTGGCAATTCCGGTGGATTGTCCATGGCGGAAATGAAGATGGTATTCGTTCGTTTCCCGATTCGCGACGGATACCACCGTGGATGATTTCAATTTATACATTAGGTCTACATGAGATATTTTAATTTGAAGTCATCATTTGCCCAAAGTCGCGCATCATATAAATTTGTCGTTTCAAGGGAAATTTTTGAGAAGTTAATTGTCCCTTCGTTCTGGCCATCTAGGGCTTTTGCCAAGGAGTTTGTGGATAGGGTAGATAATCTGGCACGTTTACCAGTAAAGTCAGCTATTGTTCCAAAAAACTGAATAGTTCTTTCTGTGTTGGGTATAAGAATGTTAGAGGCTTAAATACGAAGTTAAATCGTCTATTTGGTGATAGCTTCGATTTTGACTTCTCGACTCTAGCTTTTACTGAGGGTTTATGCGGAAAATATGTAGTATTTTGATCGCGTAGGGAGAATTGGTGGTGTATTCTTATCGCGGTTGCTAATGCGTTCTCCTCTGAACGGGTTTGATTATATTGAATTTATTGCGGTCCTTAATAATATGGGATGTAGTAAGTTATTTGTCACTTGTTCTTACTTTCCTTCATCGTCCGAGTTATGTGTTTATGAGAGTCATTTAACTGCAATTGGTATGGTTGCTTCGAGGGCAATTTATTTGGACCATCATATGAATTTAGGGGATTTTAATTTAACCTCAGTATCTTGGCTTACCTTGCTAGATGCGGATGCTTTAACACCGTTAACGTCAACTTTTGATAGGGATGATTGGCCTTCGCATAAAGTTAGACTTTTTACTGATCTTAACTTGTTTCAGATAAATTATGTGGGACTTAGTATTTGTCGATGATCTCCATTACTTCGAAATCAGTAGGGTTCCTCCCATATCTCTCCCGGAGGACGACTATCATCCTACCTTGACTATATCAATGTTGTATTCTAGTGATTCTTCTCCTTCTACTTCGCAAGATAATCGAACCGTTTTTTGTTTCAAGAGAACCAATTTTGAAATGCTTAATTCACTTATCCAGGATGTTGACTGGAACTCTTTTTGAAGCTGTGGTCACTATACAGATCTTGACATTGTTGTAGATAGATTTTATCAAATTTTAAATGACTTGTTGTAACGATCAGTACCGAAAACTCGTGTTAGGCACTCTAAAAAACTACCTTGGTTTTCACGTGAGTTTCCTGGTGTGAAGAATTCGAGAAGTAGACTTTTTAAGAAATTTAATTTTAATTCAGATTATATCAGATAATCCGTTGCTAGGTCGAAATATAGCTTTGAGTTTCAGAGATGTTGTGGGATTTACTTGGAAAAACTAAAGAATGATTTAGGAAGATCTTTTTATGATTTTGTGAATTTGAAGCGTAGATCCACAACTAAGCCGACAACGATTAGAATGGATGGTTTAGAATTTGGTGATGATCAGGCGATTGCTGATTGTTTTTGAGTTTTTGCGACGACATATTTTGAGCGATGTTATCTGTCGAATGAAACTTATCCTTATAATATTTATGCATTGAGTCAACTAGAAACCCTTGTAATTGATTTACCCTTGGTTTTATCAAGTATCATTTTGAAATTCTGTGCTAGTGATTTCGCTATTCCGCTAGAATTATTATGATGAAGTTGTTCGGGGTAATCAGACTGATGTCATCTATACAGATTTGAATAAGGCATATGATAAAGTGAACCGTGAACTTTTGCGTTATAAATTAGATTGCATTGGTAAAGCTAAAACCAATGCGATCTTCTTGTAGTGGATCGCTATCAGATTGTCAAATTCGGTAATTCTTATCATAAACAAATATTTCCACGTCGTTATAACACTTCAACTTTTAATAAAAGTAAAAGAGAATAAGTTAACTTCAAGATTCAAAATTAAAAAAGTTTTCGAAATAAGGAAAAAAATAAAGTTAAAAGCTATTAGTGTGGTCCGATTTCATTTTTTGGTAGACCTTTTTTGGGAGATGCCCATATGCGTTTCTTTAGATCGAATCCAAGATTTGTCAGGTATAATATTCGAGGGACTGAGTTAGAGTTGTGGAATCTTTTGTAGACCTTGGTATTCTAAGGGACTCCAAAATGAATTTCAGCAATCATATTATTACTATGGTTAACAAGGCATATGGTGTTGGAGATGGGCTAAGGAGTTCTCGGATCCTTACGCTATAATAAAAACATAATTCGTACGCTGAAAATCAATATGAAGAAACTGATAGTATTTAGTTGGTCTAAATGGTCTGATTTTTAAGGAAGACAAATCGATCAACTTCAATTAGGGTTTGGGGTCCGGGAATTCCCGAATCGTTTTTCCCGGGAATTCCCGGAAAAATTTGGACGGGAATTCCCGGGAAAAATTTTTCAATTTCCCGGGAATACGGGAAATATTAAAAAAATAATTTATTTATTATGTTGATCAATAATTTAATGTTACTATATAAATTGGAATTTTTAGATGTATTTCAAATTCATATATGCATTCACATTACTGACAATTTGATATTGTTGAGTATTTGTTTATATTATATTACTACAAACAAAACTTTTTAAATTCGCTAAATAGCCATTTTATGCGAAACCCAGCTAGGGGAATAAAACCTTTTTGTGAGGCTATTTGCAGGACCTTTATTGTGAAATAAAAATATCATGCCGACAATACTATGGCTTACATAATGTAAATTTTCTTGTTTTTCTAGAAGAATCGAGGTGAACATATTCTTCAAGAACAGTTTACTTTACATATGTAGCCAGAAAGAAAAGGTCTAAAAATAGGAATACAATAAAACTTGTTCGCCTGGAAATTTTCAAGAGTATTTCAATGGCCATTTGTAAGAATTAATGACTGCACTATTTCAATATCTTATTTTTTTTATGAATTTATTAAATTAATATTAATTTTTTATGTTTCTATAGTTTTTACAGTTTATAATATTCCCCCCTGTTTCTATAAAATATTTTTGTCTACAGACGAATGAATATTCTAAATTAAATGTGTCATAATATTCTCTGTAATATGAGTTATTTGTTTCCTTAATCGTTTTCAATATTGAATCTAGTGTAGGTGTCAGTCACTTCTACCTGCGATATAAATGACCAATTCTGACGATTAGTCTACATCTTTTCAAGTTTATAATGAGAAAATGTATTTTATAATCTCAATATGTAAGTTCATGATGCGAAATGTAAATTCATAATAGGAGCATGATAATTCACAATCAGCACTGTAAATTCGTAATGTGAAATGTAAATTCATATTGAGAAATATAAAATCATAATAAGAGAGAGAGATATAAATTCTTAGGAGCGCCCCGGTAGTCGAGTTGGTAGCGTGATCGGCTATCAGTGTGGGGGTTGTGGGTTCGATTCCCACCAGAGGCTCTGGTCTGTCGCTGCAATAACTAGCTATAATGGTCTTAGTCACCCCGGCACAATCCCTGGACCAAAAATTAGAATATAAATTTACTTTGTATTGTGATTCATAATAAATAAATAAAAATAAAAAAATAAATTCTTATTCATATATATTCATTAAATATAAATTCATAATCAGAAACAGTAAAATTTATAATCGAAGCTATGTATGTACGTTCTTCTATGGATATTTTCATTGAAACACATATTTTATCAATGTTCTCATTATAAATTTACATTTTCTCAATATGATTTTATATTTTCTCATTATGAATTCATATTTTCTGAATATGAAAACGTATTTTCTGATTATGAATTTGGATTTTCTGATTACAAACTTGTATATTTCATTATTAAATGGTATGTTCCTATTATGAATTAATTGTTCACAATAGAAATTAACAATTCTCATTATGAATTTATATTTCTCATTATGAATTAACATGTTCCTATTATAAATTTACATTACACAATATGAATTTATATGTTCCTAATGTGAATTTACATTTCTCAATATAAATTTGTATGTTCCGAATATAACCTTGAAAAGGTGTAGAGTAAAATATTTGTGAAATGAAAAATAATTTGTAAAATATTTTGACAATAACATTCGTTTTCAATTTGTAATATGACAGTATTGAAAAAATACACCAGTTATTAAATATTGATATTTTAACCCATTTTGGACATACCTATAAATAAATTACTTTTTCCCGGGAATTCCCGGGATTCCCGGGAATGAAATTTTTCATTCCCGTTTTCCCGGGAATGAAAAAAATCCGGGAAACCCCAAACCCTAACTTCAATCCACTAGTATAAGGGGGAAGAACAAAATCGTTCTGCCTGTGATGATGTTTCAAATGATCCAATTTGTTTATTAAAAACAAATCCATCGCTGTCATTTGTTTGGTCGCCGTGTGAGGGTAATCCACAAACTGAAACTAACGCTGAGGACACTTTACGTAATGATGTGAATAGTTTAACAACCAAAATTGACAACTTTATTAGTAAGAGTGAGAAAAAACGCAGCACCGTTAAACTGGCACTGGATGATATTGTGGATATGAAATAAGATATATAATCTTCCATTTATGATTTGAAGGCAGAAATGAAATAGAGCAGGTTGTCCGCCATTTCTACCAAAATATGCCACCTGGAGACTGAGAATAATGCATTGCATAAAAAATTAAACCGTGCAGATTTTGTTATAAGTGGACCTCTTCTTGCCCTCATTATTGAGTTGGGTACTTTTTATGGTATACCTATTACTCGGCAGGATGTAAATTACGTCTGCTACATAAATAGTAAGAAATCTGTTCTTGCGAAATTTAACAGCGCATTTGTCCGTGATGAAATTCTGAAGAAATACTTCAATACCATTAAATAGTGACGGATTTAATCAAGGTGATTGATTCAAATAATGGAAATGCCCAAAACACAGCTGTGATTAAAGAACGTGTGTATTTTAATGATCATTATCCACCTGCCACTGTTACATTAAATGTAGTGTGCAGAAAACTCCTAAAGGATAAAATTATTACGAAGTTCAAGATCATAAATTCCGATAAGCCAAAAGCTAAGTTCATAATGTCAGATGGCAAAGAGCTTGAGTGTGATGCTGCGCGATGTGCTGAGTTGCTGAAGGGGAGTGAGGATGTTGCTGTTGTTTGACTCCGTTTTTGTATTCACTTTGATTCAATCAATTACTAAAGGTTTTTCTTTCTTCTATCTTGTTGATTTAATACTTTTGTAATTCTTAATAAAATATTGATCTCATTTTTTACTTGGATCGGTCGATTGAAATGTAATTTTTTATGAATTGTTTCAAAATTATTATTATTTTAAACATATTTTTCTCGCTATACTTTTTTTGGTTCCCCGCCCTTTTATCTTTTTTTAATTTTGATGTCTTCTAATGATAACCTTGGTCCAATAGTAAGCAATAACTCGTACATTAAGGCGACATTAAGTCCGTTTCAGTATCAACTTAAGGTAGGTCATTTGAATTGCAGAAGCATTAAGCTTCCTTCTAAACTTGATGAACTTAGATTTATTCTAAGAGATAATGTCTTTGATTTATTTGCTATTTCGGAAACCTGGTGAAAGTCTTGTAGAATTTGTAGTACTGTATTTTTGAGAAAATCGCATGGAGTAAATCCGTAGACTAATTCATGAGGCGTATGTTTCGTCGTTTTATATCGCATGGTGTTAATTGTCCACTGGATATTCCTCAACTGATCATCCCAGCGCTTATCAGAATCGATTGACGTTTTCAGCATAGACAACAATGTTCAATTTGTCCACTCGGCGTGTCTGTTTGCGTGAGGTTTCCTAACAGCGTTCTGAATATTCTTAATATTATAATCGTTACAATCTCTTTCGACGCACAAATTCTTTCTGAATGCTGTTCCGCGGTCCGAGATCAAAAACTGCCACAACATATTTGGTCGCTGTAGTTTTCACTGGTCGTATAATGGTATATTTTGTGAAAGCATCAACAAGTACCAGTATATGTTGATTTCGTCGACTTGTCGTCAGAAAAGGTCCCAAATGGTCCAGGTATATCGTGTGAAAAGGAATTGGATTAACATTATCATGATGATAAACTCCTTTTTGCTTACCAGCAGGTTTCTTATTATAGGCACAATCGACACACGATGATGTACGCCTTAACGAAATTCCTCATCCTCGGGAACCACATGTTCGTCTGAATACGTTCAATAGTCTTTTCGAGTCCCAAATGACCCGCTTTGCCGTGATTGGTATTTACAATGCGTCAACCCAAAGGTTTCTATCGTTGTGTTTTCGATGCAGCCTTCCATTAGAATTTTCATATTCCTTCAGCAATACAGGATCCTTGCCGGCCACATTATTGACGATGCGTTTTATTTTGTCACCTTGGATCTGCATACTAAATAAAAAATCTTCTTCGGAAATTTTAACTTTAGATACTAATAGACATGCTGTTTCGATATCGTACGAAGGCTCGCTCGGCATTCGCCTTATGTCATCTACGTGATCCATCCGTCTTCCAGATCGATGTTCAATTGTTACATCGTAGTCCTGTATGCGGAGCCACCATCTGGCTATTCGTGTAATAAGTTCACGTTTTTCCATTGCAGTGCGAATCGAATTACAATCCGTTACGACTTTTACGCTTTTCCCCTACACGTAGTACTTCATTCGCTCCAATGTTTCAACGACAGCCAACGTTTCCAACTCATAGCTATGATATTTACGTTCGTCGTTGCAAGGGGCTTTAAACAGTTACTTTCACGCAGCAATAATACACCAGCCAGACCAATACTACTGGCATCTGTATGTATTTCGTGTTCTGACTCAATGTTGTCATCACAGGTTGTGTTATTAACACATTCTGCAAAGTCCTAAATTACCTGTCCTGCTCATCAGTCCACTCGAATGGCACATCTTTCTTTATCAACTTCCGCAACGGTTCGGATTTCAGCAAAAAGCATGATACAAATTTTCGAAAAGAACCACACACACCTAAAAATTTACGTACCTCATTTATGTTTGAAGGTGTCTTAAATTCTCGAATCGCTAAAGTTTCTATTGTATTGGGACTAATACCGTTCGTAGTAAGCTTGTGTGCGAGAAACTCAACAGAATCTTGAGGAAAATAGCACTTTTTTACGTTTAACGTTAAATTTAATTCTCGTAGGGCTTTAAGCACTCGTTTCAGTTTATTAAACATTTCTTCATTGCTATCGCTACCAATTAAAATATGGTCCATGTAATGAATCATATCGTTCACATGCGTTTTATCATTTATTTTCGACATTAGCCGTTGAAAAACTGCGGGCGCGTTCTTAAGTCCAAACGGCATGCGCGTGAATCGGAACTGTTTAAATCGAGGGTAGTGAAATTTGTATACGGTGTCGCACTTTGAAGTCTTTCCTCGATATTGGGCATTGGATACACCTATTTATTGATGTGATTGTTTAACCGACGGTAATCAACGCACATTCGATCTGTACCATCCTTTTTCTTCGGATTTTTTTATGAAGTCGTTTTCTAAAAGTTCTTCGATCATATTACTAACTATCGCCCTTTTAGGCTCGGAAACGCGATAAGGTTGTTGTGATATGGGTACATTCGTATCCAGTTCGATATGCATTTCAATAGCAGTCGTTTCACCACTTAAATTATTCGCGAACACATCACGATATTCGTTTAAAAGTGTCACTAATTCGTTTCTTATCAGTTCGTTATCGATTCCGCACTGAATGTAACTTGCATCGTTTTTTTTCTATCAGAGTTTTTTATTTTAGACGTTTTCTCGAAACTTTTTATTGTAACGTTCGCTGCATTGAAAATGTCTTGACCAAGAAGTAAGTCCGTGGTTAACAATTCGTCATTTACGATATACACTTCTATTTTTCGCGACACGTTATCTATTTTCACATCTAATAAATTTTCTCCTTTCCGTATCGTTCACCACCACAAAGACCATTAATTTTCATGCAACATTTTATTCGCTGGTATGGTAGTTCGATCGCAACCGTTTCACGAATCAAATGGCACTAGCTTCCAGTGTCCAAAAATGCCGAAAGTTCCTTATCCCGAACAATCACTGATTTTATAAAGTTCTTTTCGAAATCCGTTATATCAGTTTTACGAACATTTGCACTTGTACCTTTGCCACCACAGTCCGGTTCGCCACGTTTATGTACTTTCTGACAATCGGTACATCTGTTACGTATCGGAGGTTTCGTACACTTATTCGAGAAATATCCTTTCTCACCACAATTATAACAAAGTTCATTGTTCTTAATGTCTCTTTCCGCAGCACTTTTCGGTTTATAATCGTTTTTCACCGGTCGATTATCGCTATACTTAGGTTTGTTATCATAATAATTTTGTTTAACTGCAGTGATATTGTGTAAATAATCGCGGATTGTTTCGGCTGTTGCGTTTTGTACGTCTTTATTTCGCATACCCTGTCGTATGTATTTAATTATAGCTGATTCGCTTAAATCGTAACGTTTTCCCAATGAACGCATTCGAAAACAATAATCGATTATTTGTTCACCGTCTTTCCAAACCGAACTATTCATTTTAAAATGAATCTCCGCTTCATCATATGAATAACCGAACTCTTCACTTAAACTATTTGCACACTCGGCCCAACTGGAATACAGTTCTTGTGTTGAATCTAAGCACATCCTTGTGACGCCTTTCATTCTCGAATATACCGCCAGTAACATACACTTTTCGTCCCATCCATAGGCGAATAACGAATTGTTCACACGATATATGAACTGATTAACAGTCACCGAAGATTCACAAGTCGGATCAAATTCCGGGATAGTTTCGGCTATCTCTTTCACGGAATGATTTCGCGGTGCCGGATTATAACTTTCACGTCTCGGTACATCCACAGCAACAGGCAAGTCCATGAGTATAGGCGTAGTATTGTTATTATGCTTCATATTCTGCATAAACGACATCATCAGCTCGCGCATCTCGTCCAACTGATCCTGAATACTCACAGCTCCCGCTTCGCCGAGATCAATTTCATAGGACCTGATCGCCTCCATAAGTCGTGCGCTAACTCCACCTTTATCCCCGACGTCGACAAACCTTTCTCCTAAAGAATAGCTTTCAATTGCTCGTTTTACAAAGAATTTATTTTCATAATTTCTGCGTTTCACGTTAATAAAACAATTGTTTTTCTTTGTCTTTTCACGTTTCGAATATCAGTTTTTTCTAAGTCAGTTTTCGTTACGTCGCACTGTGTCTAGAGGCTGGCCAAAAATGGTTAAAGTCAATGTTAGAATTTGAACGTTTTTGTATTATTATATTTTTTTAACACTCTGGTTAGATGATATCTAAAATATCTTATTAAAATGTTTACAAATTTTAAAGTTATAGTGGTTCAAAGTCAAGGTTTGTGTACAGCATACGAAATTTATGGGAAAATGCCAAATTTCATGTTCATTTATAATACTAAAAATTTAAGTATTTGAATGTAACGGTTACCAAAATTTTTAACAGGGTGGTAAGTGATGCTTCTAGTTATAATTACAACACTGTTTTTGTTTACAAATATTGATCATATGTCAGATACCGTTAGAAAAAGATAGTAGTGAGACATTGTCAAGATTTTTCAGCAATAGCGAACTTTCATAGAGAATTTAAAAGAAAGTAGAGATAACACTTTTCCAATTTTTTGGTATTTTGTAGCTACAAGTATGTATTTTAATATATTTAAAATTCAGCTGCTCGATTTTGCACGAATTTCTTTTTTGATTGTTTTTCAGTGTCAACCTCATTGCGGATTCGCACTATTTTTCAATTGTGGCTAGAGATAAAGCAAAACAGACCATGCGATGTTATGCATCATGTTAAAGATTTTGTCGAAAAGCATTTTAAACGAGTATTATTAGAAAGTGAACAACAGAAAATAAAGCTTACTGTATTAAAATTCTCTAAGAATTGGTGTAAATATCATCGCATTAGAGACAGATTTGAAACTGAGTTGAGTGACTGTCTAGATAGCGAACTCTTTTGTGAAATCATTTGTAATGTAAGTATCCGTGTAATGTTTTGGTATTGCAAGAAAACTTAATTATTTTATACTATATTAGGAAGCAAGTACAAGTCGTAAAGGCCGACCGAATGTTTCTTATGAAGAGGGTTCAATGCGAACAAAAAGGAGGCGAGTGGAGGAACTTGTCGCTTCTACTTCATCTGAAGCTCTTAAAAAAGCCGCAGAAAGGTTAACAGGTTCAAATACTAATGAAAAATTTCTGTTGAAAGTGCTCTAGCATTATACATTGATATGGATTTATCTATGAGGCAGTACAATATGATGAGGAAAGTAGTAAATTCTATTCACAAAGATTGCTTTCCATCATACTATATGATTGCAGAGGCTAAAAAAAAGGTTTTGCCTGATGACATTCAATTAACAGAATCTTCTGCAGAGGTACTCTTACAGAAGATTTTGGATAAAACCGTAAGAAGCATTTTAGATGTTAATGATATTGATACCAACAATGATATAGTCCTGGAATGCAAGTGGGGATTTGATGGCAGTAGTGGGCATAGTGTATACAAACAAAAATTTCAAGATGAGGAAGCTAGTGATGAATTTATGTTTGTAACTTCCTTCGTTCCTTTACGCTTGTTGGATTGGGCAGATGACCAAATAGTTTGGGAAAATGATAGATATTCATCTTGGAGGTTGTGGAGACCACTTAAAATTATTTTTACAAAAGAGAATGCAAGTGTAATACAATCAGTAAAGGATAGCATAAATACAGAAATTGAAGGTCTATTTACATATAATTACATTTCAAAAAACAAAAATCTTAACGTTCACTATAAAATGCAGTTGACAATGATAGATGGTGCAGTTTTAAATGTATTAAGTGGAAACAGTAGTAGTTCAAGTTGTGCTTTATGTGGAGCTAAGCCATCTGAAATGAACAGCTTATCGATTTTCGAAAGGCCTGTGAATGAGCAGTGCTATCAGTACGGATTGTCGACATTACATGCATGGATCAAATGTTTTGAATGCATTTTGCATATTTCTTACAAACAGCCTATAAAGAAATGGAGAGTGGTAGGAGAAGAAGATAAAGATCAGGTTGCTGAGCAAAAGAGAAGTATTCAAGCAAAATTTAAGTCTGAAATGGGTCTTATAGTTGATAAGGTTAAGACGGGGTATGGCACAACGAATGATGGCAATACTGCAAGGCGCTTCTTTTCCAATGTCGAACTTTAGGCTCAGATTACTAATGTAGATGTAAGCTTAATAAAAAATGTTTCTATTATTTTAAGAACACTTTCAAGTGGTCATTATATACATACATCAAATTTTGAAAAGCTTTTAAAAGATACAGCACTTTTATATATCAAATTATATCCTTGGTATTATATGCCTGCAACTGTGCATAAAATTCTAGTTCATGGTATAGATTTTATTAAATATTCCACTATTCCCATTGGAATCAAATCCCAATGGAATCTAGGAGTAGTAATAGAAATATTGTAAGAATATTGTAATATACAATATTCTTAATACAGGTGCTTGTGCAATGTTTTGTCTCTTTTTACTTTAAAATTTTAAAATATAAAATTTGAGTAGTCATTCTTAAAACAACAAATTCTATTATCATTATATTGGAAATATGTCCGATGCAGCATTTCTTTAAAGACCTTCGTCTGTTTTTATTTTTTTTATTATTGTCCGGCGATTCATTGGGAACTTAGAAATTGTCATTGTATGTTCTTTTATTATTTATTTATTTTTTATTTAATTATTTATTTTTGTTTAATTACTTATTTTTATTTAGTTGTTTATTTTAATTTATTTATGAAAATGTTCAGTTTAAAATCATATTTAATTTTTTATTATTTTTTTAAATACTATTTGTTTGTAGTTAGGATCATGATTACTTGTAGTTAATTGTTTAAATAGTTTAAGACATTTAATAAATGTAATTTCTTGAAGAATATTGTAATTCAATTATAATTGGCCACTTGGCTTGGAATTACAAAGAAATAAATGAAATGAAATGAAATGAAATGAAATGTTATCAGAAGAAGCAATAGAGACAAGTCATAAAATTATAAGAAATGCAAGATTGAAACATACGAGAAAAATAAGTAGGATTGCCTCCATGGGAGACTTAATAAATTATCTTATTCTGCAGTCAGAGCCATCAATTTCGATGCATAGTCAGAAAATACTTTTAAGGAAAAGTGATATAAATGATCTGAAAGAGTATTTAGTTACAAAAGAAAGATTTCAGAGCATAAAAACAGCGAATCTGGTAGAATCTGAAAGTGATGACAGTGATAGTTGTTAATATATTTTGATTGCCTGTAATACCTACTATATATATATATTTTATGTATGTATGTATATTGAATATGTTATGTTAAATAAATAAAATTCATGTTTTTAAATTTCTTTTCACTGAATTAATAATTTTTGTAAAATTTTGCTCTTATATGATCACAATTTACAAATTAAAATAATTTTTTACTAAATATATTTACATGCAAAATTTCAATCTTGTCGAATCGGAACAGATAAAAATAGGAAACTTATTGAAAAAGTTAAAAATATGTGAAAGAGGTATTGACAATTTTCGTGGACAAATTGCATCCTTTACGTATCAAGGATATAAGGGTGGTGGGCGTGTCCTTTGAGATAATGGCATATTACTCAACACAGTTATCAGTTATATATTAGAGACACATCGAGCCGAATTTGGTTCAATTCCAACAACAATTTTGGAAAATCGATTTTTTTTTTTTCATTTCAGGATATATGGGAGGTGAGCGAGTCCTTTGAGACAAATCGAGCCAAATTTAGTTCAATTCCAACAACAATTTTGGAAAATATAAGTTTTTTCATTTCAGGATATATGGGAGGTGGGCGAGTCCTTGGGCCGATTTTTTCAAAACTTCTTTTTTTTCTTTCCTACTTATAATAGTAATGTGTACCAATTTTCATTCTTATACGATAAAAATTGAAAAATTAAATTGCGTTTTGTTAAAAAAAGGTGATTAAAACTATTTAATATAAAAACAGTAAAAAATAAGTAAAAGGAATTACAAAAGACTGGTTAAACGACAAAAAATGTTATATAAAACGAGAAGTTTGCAATGTGAGCAGGAAATGAGTGAAATTGAGATTGTGGAAGGTAGTGTGGATTTTGTGGAGCAAATGGAAGATTTTGCTGCTCCGAAGTTGACGTTGCGGGATAAGCTGAAAAGCTCCGTCTAGAAAATGTTTGGAGAAGCTGTTGGCAATATTAAAGGAAGAAGGCCTAGATGTTCCACTATCTAGAGAAACTTTGTTGGGCAGAAGAACGCAAGTTTTAGTTAGAAACGTCTCCCCAGGAATCTACTGCCACATTGGTATTGAGACGCAGTTAAGAAAAGTGAAACAAGTCTTGGAAAAGTACGACGAAGTCGTTTTGGATATGAACATTGACGGAATTCCACTTTTCAAAAGTTCGCGGATCCAATTGTGGCCAATTCTTTGCAGAATCGTGAACGTAAAGGAGAAAATAAAGAGTGATTTTTTTGAGGTTAGGATTTTCATGCATTAGTATTTGACAGATCACGTGGGATTTCAGACATGGTGTCAAAGAGAAAGATGCTCAGTATGCTTTGACATTTCATCATGAATCGTCTTACAAACGAACAACGCTTGCAAATTATTGAATTTTATTATCAAAATGCGTGCTCTGTTAAGAAAGTTCATTGCGCGCTTCCATTTTATGGTCAGTTTAATCGACCCACTGAAGCGGCTATTCGGGCTATTGTGACTAAATTTCGCACCAAATTTACATTGTTGGACATTAAACCACCAACACGCTTACGTAGAGTGCGAACTGAAGAAAATATCGCAGCTGTATCGGCCAGTGTTAATGATGACCACCAATTTTCGATTCGTCGCCGTTCGCACCAATTGGGTCTCTGTTACTCAAAAACGTGGAAATGCCAAAATTGGACTAAGCGGATGGACCACCTAAGACGCAGCCGCGGTCAACATTTAAATGAAATTATCTTCAAAAAGTAAATGTCATGGACCAATCTAACGTTTCAAATAAAGAACCGATGAGATTTTGCAAATTTTATGCGTTTTTTTTAAAAAAAAAGTTATCAAGCTCTTAAAAAATCACCCTTTACAACCTTTTGCTGTGGGAATATACTTGGGGACCACTAAACCGACATGCGTCAAAGATTATTTAAAAGATTTAATTGAAGAAGTTATTCATTTAAAAGGTGAACTTGTGCTAAAAGAAAAGCAAATTAAATTTAAATTCCGTTGCTTAACGTGTGATACACCTGCCAAAGCCTTCATTTGTGGCATTCCTGGGCATACATCAAAGAGTGGATGCACGAAGTGCACTCAAATTGCTAAAAAGGTTAACAATGTACTCACATATAAAGAGTGATTTTTTTGAGGTTAGGATTTTCATGCATTAGTATTTGACAGATCACGTGGGATTTCAGACATGGTGTCAAAGAGAAAGATGCTCAGTATGCTTTGACATTTCATCATGAATCGTCTTACAAACGAACAACGCTTGCAAATTATTGAATTTTATTATCAAAATGCGTGCTCTGTTAAGAAAGTTCATTGCGCGCTTCCATTTTATGGTCAGTTTAATCGACCCACTGAAGCGGCTATTCGGGCTATTGTGACTTAATTTCGCACCAAATTTACATTGTTGGACATTAAACCACCAACACGCTTACGTAGAGTGCGAACTGAAGAAAATATCGCAGCTGTATCGGCCAGTGTTAATGATGACCACCAATTTTCGATTCGTCGCCGTTCGCACCAATTGGGTCTCTGTTACTCAAAAACGTGGAAATGCCAAAATTGGACTAAGCGGATGGACCACCTAAGACGCAGCCGCGGTCAACATTTAAATGAAATTATCTTCAAAAAGTAAATGTCATGGACCAATCTAACGTTTCAAATAAAGAACCGATGAGATTTTGCAAATTTTATGCGTTTTTTTAAAAAAAAAAGTTATCAAGCTCTTAAAAAATCACCCTTTAGTAGCGTTACTGGCTCTTTGATTTCCGACGTGGATTTTTCTCTGAGAATGTATCCCAACCATCATTCCGAAAGGTTCAAAAGAAAGGTTCCCCTCGAAGAAATAGGGTTTGGTATGGCATCACAAACTCCATTAGATAGCATGCACCTTATCGACCTGGGAGTCACGAAAAAAATGCTCATTCGAATACTTCATAATAACACAGAAAAAAAGACACCCAAAAAACATTTCAAAAATATCTTCTGACCTGGTTAAATTAAAAATATTCATTCCAAAGGAGTTCCCAAGAAAACCTAGGTCTTTAGATGATTTGCATCATTGGAAAGCGACAAAAGAGATGTCATTGTTGGAGTTTCTGTAAATGATTGCTTTATTTCTTGGAAGGAACCCAATAATATTTGTTCCGTGAAATCATTTATTCCCATAAAAATTGAAAATATAAAAAAAGAAGAGGTTATTTATATTGAAGGACGACGATTGTTGGTTTTAGAGAGTTTTTACGAAGAACCCATAGATTCTAGATTAGATTAGATTCTTAGATTAGGCGAAAAAGAGAAATTTTCTATAAGAGACGTACAGTTCAAATTTGTTTGCTTGCCATTTCACTCTGATTTCGTAATAATACCCATTTTACACTCGTGTCTTCCACAACAACTTCAAGCAAACATTGCAAATTCTTCAATACAATAAACCTAATAAATAATTCTTCTCCAATTATCTTTATAATAACCCGTCTTCATAACACGTATTTAACAGAAAAATGTCGAGCGAACAAGCAACTTCCTCAAAAGGAAAATTGAAATATTTTTCTCCTCAAGGTAAATTTTAATTTTTTAATCTTGCGTTTTTTTAATATGACAGATTGTGCCGGTTTTTTCAGCTAATTCAAAGTGTTCTTGCTGCCAGGAACTGTCAAAAAAACTCGACACGGTTCTTGAGATTTTGGCGGAACATAAAGTTTTGCTCGATCGGGTTGCATCCCAAAATGTTGTCGTAGACAACATAATGTCCATATTCCCATAAGCTCAGAGGAAAAACTGAAAGAATTGGACGGTCTCTTAGAAACCCATTCAGAGTATTTAAGTATTTTCGTTTCGGCAAACGGAGTTTGTTATTAATTATTTTAACTTACATTTATTTTTGCAGATTCGACAAATGAAAAATCTAGTCGGTGGCAACGTCGAACGCAATTTGCATTTAATATTAAGCCATAACATTATAATGAATTTTAATATTGAAGGGACTTTTGGTAAAAATAGACTAAGAGACTTTGGCAATGTGCTTGCAGCTATTATAGGTACAACATTTTTAACAAAAAAACCTTTTCCAAAGAACTATTAATAAAATAAACTTTTTTTCCATTAATTAGATGTTATAGCAACTTACAATGATGAACCTGATAAAACTTTAAGAGCAGCTTTTCAGCGCCAAAAAAAAATTCTTCAAACAAAACAGTCGCAACAACAAGGCGCAAAATACCGAAAATGTTCCAGAAACGTAAAAAAAAATTATTTAAATAATATTAAAATTATTAAAAATAATGAAAGTTTTAGCCAGCCTCGAAGAAAATGAGCCCTAAAATACAAAAAAAGACTGTTATAAAATATACATATTTGTTCAAGTTGTTATGATCATTTACATATGTATAATTTTTTGTTAATTACCCAATAAGCACAAAGTCGGACTCGGGTCCGATTCGGATCCGATTTGAGTCCGACATCTCGGTTTCTCGCTTTCTCTGTTCCGATTCGGATCCGATTTGAGTCCGAGATGTCGGACTCCGCTTTCTCTGTTCCGATTCGGATCCGATTTGAGTCCGAGATGTCGGACTCCGCTTTCTCTGTTCCGATTCGGATCCGATTTGAGTCCGAGATGTCGGACTCCGCTTTCTCTGTTCCGATTCGGATCCGATTTGAGTCCGAGATGTCGGACTCCGCTTTCTCTGTTCCGATTCGGATCCGATTTGAGTCCGAGATGTCGGACTCCGCTTTCTCTGTTCCGATTCGGATCCGATTTGAGTCCGAGATGTCGGACTCCGCTTTCTCTGTTCCGATTCGGATCCGATTTGAGTCCGAGATGTCGGACTCCGCTTTCTCTGTTCCGATTCGGATCCGATTTGAGTCCGAGATGTCGGACTCCGCCTTCTCTGTTCCGATTCGGATCCGATTTGAGTCCGAGATGTCGGACTCCGCTTTCTCTGTTCCGATTCGGATCCGATTTGAGTCCGAGATTTCGGACGCTTTCGATTCAGGTTTGCAGTAAAAATTTGGATTTTTATTTTTATATTTATTAATGAATTTATTTATTATTTTGAATTTATTACTTAGTATATATGTGGTGAAATAAGCAACATTTAGATGAAAAGTAATATGACATTAAAATTTAATATATTAATAAGTATATGACTCATATCCCAATAAGCACATCGGATCCGAATCGGATCCGACTTCTCTGATTTGGTTTCGAGATCGGGTCCGATTTCGGTCCGAGATCGGTCACGAGAACGGGAGCAATTCCCTCTTCGATATCGGACCGAGAATTGAGTCCGATTTCGAAATGATATCGGACCCGAACTCAAAACGATGTAGGAACCAACATCGAAGTGAGTTCGGATCCGATTTAGATATGAGTTCGTATCCGATCTCCAAATGATTTCGTATCCGAAAACGAAATGAATTCTGATATCAAACGAGTTGATCAGGACTATATTGTGCATGGCTATCCATTGAAATCAGTCGAAGACATTTCTTCTTCAATTACCATTAATATAAACTGTATATTCAAGACTAATAATATTGAGTTTGAAGATTTGCCCAATGAGCACAACATATTACATATAAAAAAGGTTTTCAAAATAAAATTGACAAACGAATTGTATTTTGTACCACTTATACACTAATATTATGTCTGTTACATATGAGTCATATACTTATTAATATATTAAATTTTAATGTCATATTACTTTTCATCTAAATGTTTCACCACATATATACTAAGTAATAAATTCAAAATAATAAATAAATTCATTAATAAATATAACAAGTAAAAACGGAGTTAAGTTCGGCCGGGCCGAACTTTTTATACCCTCCACCATGGATTGCATTCCACAGAGGTTGTCTGTTCTCGTAGAAGTGCAGTAATATTACAGGAAAATATAATTTTTTTAATATAGCCAAACCAAAACAAATACAAATATTCAAAAATTAATTTTATAAATAAATATAATATTTTAATTATTTCAAACCACGCTTATAAGGCAAGGCTATCAATACGTCAATTCAAAAAATAATTATTCTTCTATTTATATTTTGAAAAATATTTTCAAAGCCATAAATATTGGGTGCTACATTTGGTTGTATTTCCATTCTATTTGAATTTCAAAAGTACAAATTTTGAAAATCCATTATCAGACGTACATAGTGCAAAATAACCTAACTTCATGATTCAACCAATTTTTGCCGTAAAAGAAAAAGTACGAATTTGGAAAAAAAAACTTTTTATTTTGCGTGTCTATGCAGTCAGAGGAATGTATACACCGAATTCCATTATTCCATTTGGTTGGTACCATTTTTACCCCCTTGACGTTTCTACGCAATTATAATTTTATCATTCTAGTTGTAGTCGTTTAGTTGGTACTATTTTTATCCCTCTGTACCATTGTATCCCTTGAAAGTACTAATTTCGAAAAATTCGTCTATTTTCCGTGTCTTCGCAGTCAGAGGAATGTATACTCCGAATTTCATGACTCTAGCTGTGGTCATTTGATTGGTACTATTTTTATCCCCTTTTTTCATTTTAACCCCAAAAAGTACGAATTTCGAAAAATCAGTATATTTTCCGTGTCTTCACACTCAGAGGAATGTATACTCCGAATTTCATGACTCTAGCTGCGGTCATTAGATTGGTACTATTTTTATCCCCTTTTTTCATTTTAACCCCAAAAGGTACGAATTTTGAAAAATCCGTGTATTTTACTTATCTATGCAATCAGAGGAATGTATACACCGAATTTCATTATTCTAGGTACAGCCGTTTGGTTGGTACCATTTTTATCCCTCTATTCCTATTTTACCCCTTAAAAGTACGAATTTGGAAAAAATACTTTTATATTATGTACCTACACAATTAGAGGAATGTACACACCGAATTTCGTGTTTCTAGCTGTTGTCGTTTAATATGTACCATTTTTATCCCTTTTTTGCCCCATTTCACCCCCTACAAATAAGAATCACTTTATGGTGCACGTTTTTGCTATAAGGGGAATGCGCATACCAAATATCAAGCAAATATAAACAGAAATATTCAAAAAACATGCTTAAATACGCTAAAATATTAGGGATTATTATGGGTATTTTTAGTCCTTGTGAGGGAAAAATTTTTCCCTTTGGGCCGATTTCGCCCCATTTCAATCCCAACCGATCTACGACTATAAGACGCATTTATGGAAAATTTGAACGTTCTAGCTCCTTTCATTTAGTTGCTAGCGTGCTTTCAACAGACGGACAGACGGACATGGCTAGATCGTCTTAGAATTTTATGACGATCAAGAATATATATACTTTATAGGGTCGCAGGTCGATATTTCAAGGTGTTACAAACGGAATGACAAAGTTAGTATACCCCCATCCTGGAGGTGGAGGGTATAAAAATAAAACTCCAAATTTTTACTGCAAACCTGAATCGAAAGCGTCCGAAATCTCGGACTCAAATCGGAACAGAGAAAGCGGAGTCCGACATCTCGGACTCAAATCGGATACGAATCGGAACAGAGAAAGCGGAGTCCGACATCTCGGACTCAAATCGGATCCGAATCGGAACAGAGAAAGCGGAGTCCGACATCTCGGACTCAAATCGGATCCGAATCGGAACAGAGAAAGCGAGAAACCGAGATGTCGGACTCAAATCGGATCCGAGTCCGACTTTGTGCTTATTGGGGCACTGAGATTATTACTCTCCCGAATCGTCTTAAGCGTACACAACACTCGTAAATCGTTCGTCAATTCACATCACCACTATGCAGTCTTCTTGTTACACACACAGCATACCGTGACCACAGTTGGGACAATGCAACGACCAATCGTTTAGTCAACGTTTTTACCCAAAGGGTTTTTTATAGTTAATACGCAATCTCGTTTGGTTTTCATTTATCTCACTTCTGATTTGAAAACCTTTCTAAATAAAACTTTCATGTAATTAAAATAGTAATTCAATTTATATTATATTGATAAAAATAGTTGTAAGAATGAAATATAATTAGGTTGACTGATTAGTTTGTTTCTGCGTCAAGATCGACCTTCACCGCGAGCGCGTAAGACAACTGCCTTCCTTCTCTTGTCAAGGTTGCCATCTTCGCCCGTTTTGACAATTTTTAAGGATTGCTTACACTGGTTTACTGATGAAATTTCTGACAGAGTTGTCAGTATTCCTAGTTACAAATTTTGCCGTTATGATCGTCAGGTTCCTGGTAGGGGTGATGGTGTAGGGATTTATGTCTCCAATAAACTAAAATATAAGTCTGTCTTCAAAGTCTCGATTGCTGGTTGCAAGTCGCTCCGTATTGAATCGTTTTTTGTTAATGTTTAACTTAAGTTTAGCGTAGTTTATTTTCCTAAAGAGAATAAAGATACATTTGAGGCCCAGCATTCTGATCTTTTTTCTAAATATTCAAATATTATTGTTACTGGAGACTTTAACTGTAACTTGTTAAACACCACTAAGGCGAACTTATTCCGTTCTCTATGTACTAGATTCAAAGCCTACTCATTTTGATTTAGGAACTCGATTACCGTCTTTGATTAATGTTGGTAATTAATATTGCCACGAATAGCTACTCCGACCAAGTTCAATGTCCGTCTATATCCGATGATGCTCTCATTTTTCAATTTTGAACTTCATTCTGAGTTTGTAGAATATTGTGATTTTGAGAATATTGACTGGGGTGGGTTAGTTCTGTTTTTGAATGAGTTTGATCCTGACCTTATTCTAAATGCGGTTAATGTCGATTCTAAGTGCTCCCTTATTTGTACTCTCTTAAATTGACTTTTTTCATAAACTTCGCAATAGAGCTAAAAAAGCAAAAAGAAAATACTTCTCTAAGCTTTTTCTGTGGCTTGAATTGGCTGGATTGTGAAAAGTTCTTAGATTTATTCTTAGATTTATTATTTATATTAAAGATGATGCAGATAGTATTAATTCATGTTTTGTCAATGGGGCTACTTAAAATGACCTGAAAGAATTAAATATTGATAATTTGTATGATTCTGATGATTGCTTCTCTTTCCGTTGTGTGGATGAATTTGATATATTGGATGCTGTGGGTGTTGATGGCATCTCTATAAATTTAATTAAATTGGCCTTTCCTTATGTTTCTATATTATTTTTGGATTTAGTAAACTTTGATGACATCTAATTTTTCTCTTTCCTGGAAAATTGCTCATGTTGTTCCCATTGCGAAATCTAGAGTAGTCCATGGCCCGAAGATCTTATGCCTATTTCTATACTTACTGCATTGTCAAAAGTTGTTGAACATATTATAAAAACAAAATGTTACAATCAACTAGAACTAAGATTTATGAGTCTCAACATGTGTTTCGACAGGGACATAATACTCGTTCATTGCTTCTCCAACTTACTGACTCTATTCGTGATAATGTCAATAAGGATAAATTAAGAGTTTTTGGGTCTCCCATTGGGTCTTTGTATTACAAAACTGTATTCAGTAAATAAATATTAATTTTTTTCTTAACTGACTCAATCCTGTCAACATAGATACCCTACTGAGGATCCCACAAACCATATTCCAGAATCACGTAAGGATCGGAGAACACATTATGCCTTGTTAACCATAGTGTAATATGATTGTTAATATTCAGTTTTGGATCCATTAAAACAGCATGGTCTACAAAAGAATCGACTAAATCTAACTCAGTCCCTCTAATATTATACCTGATACGATCTAATTTATATAACAAAATTTCATGGTTCACTTTATCAAATGCCTTACTAAAATCTGTATATGAGTCAATCCATGTCAAGCGGTACTATTTTTGACCTCGATAGTTGCTATTGTTTTGAAAGTTCGTGTATGCATTCTTCTCATAAAATTATTGTATACGTATTTTTGAAAAAAAAAAATGGAATTTTTTTCACGAGTTATGACCATTTTTTTCGAACGGTCCAACGCCCCTCTCTCCCGCCCCTTCCGACCGAGAGGGTCACGTCCACATAACGTAGGGACAACTGGTAGGCAGTAGAGGGTGGCTATCGGCTACAAATCAAATATCTTCAGCCGGTATAACAAAAATATTATGTTATGTGTTTAACCAATCCCACGGCAGACGGTTCTATATACCGGATTGACTCAAAGACGAAAATCGTCGACCAAGGGCTGCCACTTCAGCAATATATGTTAATATACAAAAATATTATTAGACAAAATATTAGTATCACATGCAAATAATGGTTATTCTTAAAGTAATCATATCATAACAAACTAAACAACCAAGCAGGGGAAAATCTTCGACTTTATTATATCGATTCCTAATCCGAAATCTATGATGTGACACAATGAATTGAAATCAATACACATTCTACGAATGGGCTCTGTGGAAGCATAATTCGTACGCTGAAAATCAATATGAAGGAATTGATAGTATCTAGAAGGTCTTAATGGCACTTTAAACTTAATACATAAAGAAATCACTTAATACTAGAAATAATATAGTCAGAAGAGAAATCACCATTTATAACCTTATAAACCATCACGGTGTTTAACATAACACCTCTACTTTTTAAGGAAGGCAAGTCGATCAACTTCAATGTACTAGTATAAGGGGGAAGAACAAATTCACTATTCCAATGCAAGTGTCTTAATGAAAATATTAAAAATTGTTTCTAAACTGACTCAATCCTGTCAATATAGATACCATATCCACACTACGGAATCATATTCCAGAATAGGCCTGACAAGCGATGTAAATAGCTGCTTCGTCACGTAAGGATCAGAGAACTCCTTAGCCCATCGCTTAATGAAACCAAGATCACCATATCGAGTGGCTATGAACCATTTTCTTGAAAATGAGTACTATTGTCAGATTTGGATGTCATCTGTCATATAAATTTGGAAAAGAAATTTTTTTCTAACGCCATTTTTTTTTTCAAATTTATCTGATTTGGCTATCTACTCACACTGCAAAAGTGGATATGAACATTAAAAATAATATAAATAATATAGTTCAAAAATGGAGCAGCATATTACTGAAGGTTGTAATTCGCTACAACGATTTTGTTTAAAGCATTTTTCTAGATTTAGGGAATATCGCATTATCAAATTCCATCATTACGCGTTTAATAGCATTTTGATTCCCAAGTTATCAGGCTAAAATAGGATAAATAGTGGCTGTAAAGTCAAAAATTGAGAAAAGTATCTTTAGAAAAACACGCGTAACATTTTATCATATTGAGAATACCAAAATATTTTTATGCATTCGGAATATTTGTGTCAGAAAAGTTTCAGAATCCTGAACAGAGAAAGTTTAAATAAAAGCAATTGCAACCGCGAATTTTGGATTCTCAACAGCTGCAGCGATTTTCGCGACTGGATTTTCGCGACTAAACAAACAAAGATTCAGTCGGATCCGTTGCCTAGATCGCGAGAAAAGTCATTGGTGAAAATCATTTTAGCCATACTTGCAGCGAAAATGAAAATTTTTCAAAAATAACCAATTTGTATTTATTTGTTTACCATGCCCTACCACTTATCCACCTACCAATATCCACTTTTGGTAAAAAAATTGGAAAAAGGAATAAAAAATGGTACCAATCTGACGGATGAAGCTGGAATCTTTAAATTCGCTGTGTACATCCCAGAAAATGCGTTTTCTACACAACATTTCATAAAAAAACGTTATCGAGATTACAATAAGTCTAGTTTATATATTTGAACATTAATGGCTATGTGCTTATTTCAAAATTCATAGTACTCAATAATAAACGTGCAAAAGTGGATATGAACCATAAAACCGTGAATAATAAGAAAATTTCGAAAACTTTTTAATCGTAGCAGTTAGTAATCCTTTTTAGATTAAACTGTAGAAGAATGATTCATAATTACTCTTAATGCAGATGATGCAAAAAAATATTTTTACATCATCTGCATACATTAGAAGTTTAGAGTTAATAATATAATCTGGAAAGTCATTTATGAATAATAAGAATAAAACAGGCTCTAGATGACTACCCTGAGGGACTCCCGATGGAATCAGATTTGTGTAGAATAAGAATTTCCAAATTTAACAATCTGTGAGCGATTCGAAAGATACGAATATATCCACTTCAAGAAGTCAGAGCTAAAACCAATGCGATCTAATTTATATACCAAAAGTTCATGGTTCACTTTATCAAATGCTTTACTAAAATCCGTATAGATGACATCAGTCTGATTACCCTGAAGAAATTCATCAATAATGTGAGAAGTAAACTGAATCAAATTTGTCACAGTAGAAGAGCCCTTACGAAATCCATGTTGTTATGGACTCAATATAGAAGAAACCCTATGAGATACCATCAACGTCAACTGTCAAAGTAAACAGACGTATTTTAAAAACGCTCTTAATTAATTGGATTTTAAATACACTAAATCAGTTTAAAAAAAATATTAAAAGCTATTTATAGCTAAAATTGTTGTTAATTGACCATTAACCATAAGATTCCTAAGGAATCATGGATATAAGTTGTGGAAAATGTAAAAACACTTGTCGGGAAATGGAGGTGCTATGTGGTGGATATTGTGAAAAACGTTTCCATATGAAATGTGTTGGTCTCTCGAAGTATGACTGTGATGCACTTTTTAAATATCCGAATCTGAAGTATATTTGCGACGGTTGCATTAATTTCATTGAATTAACGAACGAAAACTATATATAATATATAAAAATTTATTTAATATTGTAAAAGAAAATGAAAACAAAATGGCTGAAGAACTAAATAAAACAAATAAATTAGTAGAACAACGAGTGAAAGCGGCAACAACTGAAATTGTAAACGAACTGAGAAAAAAACAGAAAACGCGGGTAATGAGACATATGCAAGCAAACTAAAATCGACGAATAGTGTGCCTGTTATTCTGAGGCCAAAGAATAAACAAAATAGTGACATTACAGAGAAGGAAGTGAGAGAAAAAATTAAACCTTCAGCTCTTGAATGAAAGAGTGAAAGGAATATCGAAGAGAAATGATGGAGTAGTGGCAATCAGCTGTGAAAATGAGAGTGATCGCGCTATGTTGTCAGATCAAATAAAAGAAAAGATGGGGAGTGAATACGAGGTGCAAGCTCCACGGATGAGAAATCCCAAAATACTGATTACCGGAATGAATGAAGAACTAGTGAAAAGTGCTATTGTTCGGGCAATTAAATTACAGAATGATGTTGAGTGTAATCAATTAGAGTGCGTAAAAGTGTATAAGTCATATAAGAACCCAAAGATTTATAATGCTATAATTGAAACGGACGGAGAAGGTTTTAATCAAATAATGGGAAAGAAAAAGATAAACATTGAGTGGGACAGGTGTGCTATCTATGAAAGCTGCAGTGTATTAAGATGCTTCAAATGTTGGGGATTTAACCATACCTCAAAATTCTGTAAGAGTGATGAGCAAATTTGTGCGAGATGCAGTGAAGTTGGTCACGTACACAAAGATTGCAGAAATACAAGAAGTAAATGTATAAACTGTGTAAAGGCCAAAGAAAGATTGAATCTAACTGACATTAATACGAACCATGACTCAAGAAGTGCGGACTGCCCAGTTTTGCAGAGAAAAAACAAATTGGAATCGGAGAGAGTGGCATATTAGCAACCAAGCTTCATTAGTGGGTTATATTTAAACGTAGCTGGCCTATGCTCAAATTTTAATGAATTGGAAGTTATATGTAACGAGGAAAACTTCGACTTTATATGTTTGTCTGAAACTCATTTAACTGGAGACATTGGTGACGGTGAAATTTCGTTGGAAAATTATAACATTATTCGTTGCGACAGTATATCCAGGCACACGGGAGGCGTATGCTTCTACATAAAAAATAATTGGAAGATTAAGATAATAAATTGTATTTCAATGGGAAAAAAAATATGGTGGCTAAATATTGAGATTTGTTTCGAAAACATAAAGTTCTATTTAATTGGTGTCTACAGATCGCCACATAGACAAAACTCACCAGAAGAAGAATTTATAAATATTTTTGAATCAGAAATGGAAAGTGTTAACCAGAAGGAAAATTATTTAATAATTGGAGATTTTAACATTGACTGGTTTGAAAATAATACTCATAAGAAGAGATTACGAGAAATAATAGATGATAATTACTTTAATCAAATAATAACGGAGCCAACAAGAATTACTTCCACTACATCAACGCTGATTGATTATGCAGTAACAAATATAGAAAATATACGAATAAATACAAATGTAAAAATGAAAATCAGTGATCATGAGTCCTTAGAAATAATGATACCAATAAAAAATAAAATTAATGCCTTAAAAAAACAGAATATAAGATATTTACGATTAAATAATACTGTACTAAGGAACAAGTTACTTGGTGGGGAAATCAATGAAGCATCACAGTTGATTCCAATAAACGACTTTACAAATATACTAGTAAATCAAGTGAATAGTGCACTAAACTCAATGACAGTATTTAAAACTATCAGTTCATCAAACTACACAGACGTATGGTTTAACAACAATTTAAAATCGATGAAACGGGGAAAAAATCGAATGTATAATTTGGCTATTTGGCATAATAATGAATATCATTGGAAAAACTACAGGATAGTAAGAAATAAATACAAATGTGCAATAAACAAATCCAAAGGAAACTACGTTAATAACAAAATAAATGAATGTTCTAATCAAAAAGATATTTGGAGAACAATAAAGAATTTAGTATTAAAAAAAGATAACTCACAAGTCCAGGAAGTTGAATTTGATGGTAAAATGTTAACAAATGAGATGGAAATCGCTGAAGCGCTAAATACATTTTTTATTAATAGTGTAAAAGAAATATCGGAAAGTATATCATACGTGCAATACGAAAATGTTATAAGTATAAATCCTCAACTAAATTTTAAATTTGAAATAATTAGTATCTCCGAGCTAAAGAAAACAATGAAAAAGATGAACAATAAGAAGGACCAAAATTTCTTATCAATTAAAATGTTATTAGATAACTTCGACATAATCGGCCCGCACTTGCACCGTGTAATAAAGGAATCTCTGGAAAATGGTGTTTTCCAGACTGTTTAAAAGAATCCCTTATTGTCCCAATCAAAAAAGTTAACAATACAAAGAATCCAAATGAAATAAGGCCGGTTAACATGTTATCAACGATAAGTAAATTGATGGAAAAAATTGTGCACAGTCAGTTAAATGCGTATTTTGAATACAATAATTTGTTATATGAAACTCAATCGGGATTTCGGAAAAACCATAACTGCGAATCGCTTTTGAACTTGGTTGTGTCTCAATGGAAAATGGAAGTAGAGCAAAAAAAATGTGTGGTAGCAGTTTTTCTTGACTTAAAACGAGCATTCGAAATTATTAACAGAGCTATATTATTGCAAAAGCTTGAGAAATACGGTGTAAATGGAATTGAATTAGAATGGTTCAGAAGCTATTTGAACAACAGAACACAAAGGACAAAATGCGGAAAATACATTTCATCGCCAAAACATATCAATGCAGGAGTGCCTCAAGGAGCAGTTCTGGGAAAATTGCTCTTCTTGATTTATATAAATGACCTGGAGAAAGTTGTAACTAAAAGTAAAGTATGCATGTTTGCAGACGATACCCTCCTTTATATTAGTGGTGAAAATCCAGAGGAATGCGTACAGAACTTAAATGAAGACATGAAGAAAATAGAAACATATCTAAAAAGTAATAAAATTAAACTCAATACAAGCAAAACAAAAGCAATGATAATAAATGGAAATACTATGTCGAATATTCGTATTGAAAATGTGGAAATTGAGCAAGTCAAAGAAATGAAGTATTTAGGAGTAATAATAGACAATGGTTTAAAATTTGAAGCACATTTTGAATATATATGTAAAAAATTATCTAAAAAAATCTCCTTTTTAAGAAGAATTCGCTACAAGATTTCTACTATTACAGCAGTAAATATTTACAACACGACCATTAAACCTCATTTTGAATACTGTTCTACGTTATTGTTTCTTGGAAGTCAACAAATGAAAGCAAGGCTACAAAAAATGCAAAATAAGGAAATGCGATGTATTCTTAGATGTCACAGACTAACACATATTAGCGACATGTTATCCAACCTGCAGTGGCTTTCATTAAATCAGCGTCTGGCGATGAATGCTTTGATATATATTTTCAAGATAAAAAATGGGATGTTGCCGAAATACATGAGTCGATATTTGGTTTATGTAGGAGATGTTCAGCCCTATAACTTACGAAATATTAATGATTTTAGATTAGCTTTTAGTTCAACAAACTTTTCTCAAAACATGTTATTTTATAATGGTCTTAAATTATTCAATGAAATGAATGAAGAACTAAAAAGTGAAAATAATTTTTTTGTATTCAAACGTAAAGTTATTCCATATGTTAAACAAAAATTTTAGTGTATGTAAATCCATATTTAATATTGTTATAAATTTGAACATATAATAGCATATATGCTAAATAAATAATCAATCAATCAATCAATCAATCAACCACCTCAGCAACCAATTTCTCAAATAGCTTCGGAATAGCACTCAACTTAGTTACCCCCCTATAGTTGGACACGTCAATTAGACTACCAGACTTATGGAGGGGGTCAATGAATGAACTCCTCCAAGCCAAAGGGAAATATCCAAATCTCAATGAAGTATTGAATAACAATGTTAGCGGAATAGCCAAACCACTAGCACAGAATTTCAATATTATACTTGGCACCCCATCGGGGCCAACACTATTCGTGGATCTGAGATTATTCAAATTGGACAAAACCAAGGGTAAAACCATTACAGGGATTTCCAGTTGATTCAATGCAGAGATATTAAAAGGATAAGTGTCATTCGATCGATAAGATCATTCAGAATAAGTCGTCGCAAAACAATCAGCAATCGCCTGATCTTCACAAAATTCTAAACCATCCATTCTAATCCTAGTCGGCTTAGTTGCGGATCTACGCTTAAGATTCACGAAGTCATAAAAAGATCTGGGATTCTTCTTAAAATCATTCTTTAGTTTCTCCAAGTATAAAATATATCTACAACAATGTGAAGATCAGTATAGTGACAACAGCTACAGACAGAATTCCAATCAACATCCTGGATAAGAGAATTTAGTACGATTATCTTGTGAAGTAGATGGGAAAGAATCACTAGAATACAACATTGATATACTCAAGGTAGAATGATAGTCGTCCTCCGGTATAGATATGGGAGGAAACCTACTGATCTCGAAGAAATGGGGATCATTGACAAATACTAGCTCAAGTTGCCTAGCATTTACATTAAGTCGACAGTTATATTTTCTTTTGTAATTTCAAGTGGGTTGTCTATTTTGGTAGTAAGATTTGACGCAGTCAGAACTCCGTCAAATCTCGGCGGTTGAAGTCGATATGAGCCGATAAATCGGCGGCGTGGTTGAAGTCGATGTGAGCCGATGAAATCGACGGCGGCGCGGCTCGTGCAAAAACATGCTGCGGCGGCGGCTTGTCGGCTTAAAGTCGGTCGGCTTGTATCTCTGCACACTTGTTAAATCGCCCAGAGGTCCTATCCCATTTCAACAACCTCGGACATAGAAGTCTTGAAAAAGTTATAAAAATCTAGACTAATTTTTCTACATTTGGTGCAACATCAACGTAAACCATTGTTCTCCCCGTACAATGCGTCTACGACCCTTGCACCTACACCGGCATATTTAGCGTTTTAAAAAATAGAAGACATCATTTCACCACTTTCAAACTCACACATACGGTTAAAAATAGAGCTAAGCACACTACTTTAAAATTTCAACAAAATGGATTAGTGCATCTCGAAAATCAAAATAAAAGAATTAAAATAGCAAAAATTTTAAAATATCTAACCCTGCTTCAAAACAAGGTATAACACATTAAAATCGGTGAAGTATTTAAGGATGAATTGAACACACCTTTTGAAAAAAGTAGTATTTTTTCACTGTTAAATTGATCATAACTCACGAAAAAAAATCAAATTTTTTTCTAAAAATAGGTATACAAAAATTTTATGAGAAGAATACAAAAATTTTAAAACAATCGCAGCTATCGAGGTCAAAAACCGTACCGCTTGACATGGAATGACTCATATATGACATCAGTCTGGTTACCATGAACAAATTCATCAATAACACTAGTCAACAGTCAAAATGTACTCGGGATGCGATAATTTTTTCTGTGTAGATAACCTTGACATGAGCTCGAAAAACGCAATAAAAATTTTTTTTCGTTTGGTTTTTGTTTTATTTTTTTTTTTTAATTTTAAAAATTTTTTTTTGGTTAATTTGTTTCGTCCGGCATAACTCGGGAACCACTAGCCCGATTTAATTGAATTAAATTTTAAAAAATTTAAAATTACAATTCCCTTAATCTGTTCATATATTGTTTTCCTATACAAGCAACAGTTTCCAAGTTAAAAATGAATATATAAAGGAAAAAACTTATTTTTTGCCTAAAGATTTAAATTTTTTTTTTTAAAATCCATAAAAAATCCAAAATGAAAAAAAATGTCAAATCTTATTATTTTTACGTAAAGTCACATAACCTATGAGCAAAATGAGACAAAGATCATGAAAATCGATGCACGCGTTTCGCTTTTATTCGCAATTGAGTAAAGGTATGAATTTCAAAAATTTGCTCGACATATGCACAACTTTGTCTATGGTAAGGTTTTTTCTTTTTTATTACAAAAAAAATTAAATTCTTTTATATTGTTGTGGGTCTGTTTCTCTTATCAGGAACCAGATATAGTCCCCCATCATAGCTTCGTTCCAAAATCCTTGGTATCGGTGCTCAATTTCTTTCATTTGCTGATGAAAACGCTCACCATGCTCGTCACTCACATCGCCCAGGTTGTCCGGAAAGAAGTCCAAGTGATCCAGGAGAGTGGCGTCTTTTCATCGACAGCAACAAGCAGAGCCTTAAAGCAATTTTACTGCACAACGGCAACAAGAAACCTTCGATTCCAATTGCTCATGCCGTTGACACCAAGGAAACATACGAAGTCATGGACAATCTACTAAAGTGCCTTAACTATGAGAGGCACGATTGGAAAGTTTGTGCCGACCTTAAGGTTATCGGTATCCTTTGTGGATTACAAGGTGGATTCACAAAGTACTGTTGTTTTCTCTGCCTTTGGGACAGCCGCGATCGTCAACATCATTACACCAGGAGGAGTTGGACAGAAAGAGTTAACTTCATCCCCGGCAGCGACAACGTGAAATTTACACCACTCATAAAAAAGGAAAATGTTTTTCTCCCACCTCTTCACATAAAGCTCGGACTCATAAAAAACTTCGTGAAAGCTATCAACAAAGATGGCGAAGCGTTCGCCTATTTAAAAACCATTTTTCCTCACCTTTCATCGGCAAAGATTAAGGAAGGCGTTTTCGACGGTCCGCAAATTAAAAAGTTGTTGCAAGACCAACAGTTTGAGCACATTTTATCACCAAATGAAGCTGCAGCTTGGAACTCATTTCGGCAAATTGTTTCCGGATTTCTTGGAAACAACAAAAGCTCAAATTACAGAGAGATCGTCGAACAACTACTCCAAAATTATAAAAAAATTAGAGCAAATATGTCGCTTAAGATACATTTTCTACACTCGCACTTGGACTTCTTTCCGGACAACCTGGGCGATGTGAGTGACGAGCATGGTGAGCGTTTTCATCAGCAAATGAAAGAAATTGAGCACCGATACCAAGGATTTTGGAACGAAGCTATGATGGGGGACTATATCTGGTTCCTGATAAGAGAAACAGACCCACAACAATATAAAAGAATTTAATTTTTTTTGTAATAAAAAAGAAAAAACCTTACCATAGACAAAGTTGTGCATATGTCGAGCAAATTTTTGAAATTCATACCTTTACTCAATTGCGAATAAAAGCGAAACGCGTGCATCGATTTTCATGATCTTTGTCTCATTTTGCTCATAGGTTATGTGACTTTACGTAAAAGTAATAAGATTTGACATTTTTTTCATTTTGGATTTTTTATGGATTTTTTAAAAAAAAATTTAAATCTTTAGGCAAAAAATAAGTTTTTTCCTTTATATATTAATTTTTAACTTGGAAACTGTTGCTTGTATAGGAAAACAATATATGAACAGATTAAGGGAATTGTAATTTTAAATTTTTTAAAATTTAATTCAATTAAATCGGGCTAGTGGTTCCCGAGTTATGCCGGACGAAACAAATTAACCAAAAAAAAAATTTTTAAAATTAAAAAAAAAAATAAAACAAAAACCAAACGAAAAAAAAAATTTTATTGCGTTTTTCGTTTTGTCAAGGTTATCTACACAGAAAAAATTATCGCATCCGGAGTACATGAAATTTTTTTCATTTTGTTGAGTAGTGTAACATGAGAAGTAAACTGGTTAGCATGAACACAATTTATCAATAACATGAGAAGTAAACTGGTTAGCATGAACAAATTCATCAATAACATGACAAGTAAATTGAATCAAATTTGTCACAGTAGAAGCACCCTTACGAAATCCATGTTGGTATGGACTCAATATAGATGAAACCCTATGATAACCTCAGTAACCAATTTCTCAAAAAGCTTCGGAATAGCACTCAACTTAGCTATCCCTCTACAGTTTGACAATAAGACTGCCAGATTTATGGAGGGGATCAATGAATGAACTCCTCCAAGCCAAAGGGAAATATCCAAATCTCAATGAAGTATTGAATAACAACGTTAGCGGAATAGCCAAACCACTAGCACAGAACTTCAAAATTATACTTGGCACCCCATCGGGACCAACGCAATTCGTGGATCTGAGATTATTCAAATTGGACAAAACCAAGGGTAAATCAATTGACTCAATGCAGAGATATTGAAAGGATAATGTCATTCGATCGATAAGTCCGTTCAGAATAAGTTGTCGCAAAAAAATTGCAAAGCTTAAGATTCACGAAATCATAAAAAGATCTAGGGTTCTTTCTAATTTAATTCTTTAGTTTCTCCAATCCGGAATTCAAACCAATCCTCTTAAATTTCTTAGAAAGTCTACTTCTCGAGTTCTTCATACTAGACAACTTACGAGTAAACCAAGGTAGTCTTCTAGAGTGACGGATCAACCCTGAATGCTATTGGAGTATGAAATATTGATGTTTTGGTAAAAGGTGAATTTGGGTGGAAACAGACATTTTTGTTAATCTATTTTCGGCTACGACAGCAAAAGATAAAGGCTATGAAATCAAATAATGAAATTTGCAAATTTGTTCGCGATGGTAAAGTCGAAGCAACCGTTTATCGCAAAAGCAATCTGTTGGAATTGGAAATTAATGTATTGATGAAACGTTCTAACAACTTTGTAGCGAAATCCGTCAATGATTCATCAAATTCTAAAGGTGATTCAATTGAGTTATGGCATCAACGTCTAGTGCATCAAAATGTGAAGCAGGTAAGTTAAACAACATTAGTTACAAAGGTGATGTAATGAAAATTTGCAAGGGATGCTGTATGGGGAAAACATCGGGTACCATTTACATCAAGTATAAAAAGGGCAAATGAATGAAGTTATCCATGCTGATATATGTGGTCCTATGGAACAATTCTTAGTCGGTGGTTCTAAATATTTCCTGTTGCTTAAAGATGACTTCTCTTGATTTAAATGGGTTTATTTTCTATATTTTAAGCGATTTTTTTAAATTTGAACCAGAGAGTTGCCATTAGTGTGTTTAGATCTGAGAATGGAACTGAATTCATTCATTAAGGTTTAAAAGGTTCTATGGGCAGAAGAAGTACATCATGTAGTTTACGTACTAAATAGAAAGGGACCAAGTTCTATTAAAAACAAATCTCCGTTCGAATTGTGGTATAAGAATTGCCCAGATATACGATATCTAAATGTTTTTGGAACTGAAATATTCTCGCATATTCCAAAACAAAGTAGGAATAAGTGGGATGCAAAAAGCAGAAAAGGTACTATATTCATTGGTTTTGATCCTAATGTCAAAGGGTTTCGTGTATATTTTGAAAAGGAGTATAAAATTAAAATATATAGAGATGCAATATTCTGCTATGAGCTGGGTAACAACACTGGAAAGGATGCTAATGATGATTGTGCTGAAGTTTCAAAATTTTATTTTGAGAACGACTCCAGTTTACGACATGATGCAGTTCAAAATATGAATCACCAAGGCGAATGCGAAGAAGAGGGAGCAGTCATCCAACCTCAATTCGAATTCGTAGGTGTACAATTGATGGATGAAAGTGAATCTGATCAGAATATACCAGAATGTGTACCCTCATTTGAAATTGTAGACGACAATACAGAACTGAACAGAAAGGACATACTACATATAACCTGCACCCACAACCAAAACTAAATATAAATGAATTGTTTTTATCTCTTATTGGAAGAAAATAAACCAAGAACATACGAAGAAGCTATAAAATCTAACAATTCTGATAGCTGGAAAAAGACAATGGACGAGTAGTACAGTTCACTAGTCAAAAATAAAGCATGTATGCTTTGTGATTTACCGGAGAACAGATTATTGATTTAAATTATTGACTGTATTGTTGACTTAATTGGCTCTTTGATATATTTGTCAGTATATTTGTCGCCCTGATATATCATACGTTGTTGGGTATATGGAGAATCCCTGTCAAGTACACATCAATGCAGCGAAAAGAATATTAAGATATTTGAAAGGAACAATAGATTTTGATCCTCAGTATTCAAGCCAAGCTGAAGTTACTTTAAAGACCTTTTCTGTTTCTGGCTGCAGATGTAGAAAACCGTAAATCTACATCCGGCATGGTAACACAATTGGAACATTGTACTGTATCATGGATGATCAGGGGATGAACCTCAAGTGGAGGAAAAGAAGAAGCAGAAGAGCACGGGCAGCTTCCAAGTTCCGTCGGAACTACAGGTAGCAGTCATCGACAGGTCGGATCCTGATGGCAGGATAAACGCTGAAAGATGGCTGCTGCTGGAAACGCTGCTTCTGAACGAGATGCTAGCGGAGAAGTGGTACAATGACGAGGTATCCTGCAAGGGATCCGAGTGGATAAGGGGAACCAAGATTGTGAATTGGGGTAATGAAAAGTCTCTGACCTTTCTAAAATCCGTGATTCACAATCTTGTCTCCCCATGGCCAAACGCCGCCCTTGAAGTGGTACCAACGTCAGCACTGCCACTCCGTACAATAGTCGTAGTATGGTTTCCCCCGCCAGTACTGGAGGAGGAAAAGATACTACGACTTATAGCTAAACAGAACAGAGGTCTCGATACTGGGTCCTGGGAGGATGTGCGTGAAGATAAATTCCGAATTTAACTAGCAGAGACACAAACCACCCATGTTAACAGTGGGCTGTTAATGGGTTAACAGAGCTATGTTAATATTGATAGAGGATGATAATATATACACAAAATCGGATCGGGAGAAGATATATTATCGAAATTCAAAATCTGAATGGAAAACATATCAATCTCGACATATATAGAGAGAAAATATTAAATTTTGTATTGTATATTTTTATTTTTTTCAACATAAAAAAATTATTATTTTGTAACGCAGTGGATACACGGCAAAGTCTGGGTCAATGACTTGGGTACCAAAAATAGGTCTTCCAATGAGCTTTCAGAATATATACCCCACGATTCCCAAAGCAATTTTGTATTATGAAAATACTCTGTTGCAAGTCAAAATTCTGTTTTTATACAAATATATGACCCCACTGTGCGCAAACCGCTAGGTCTGGGTCCATGACTTGGGTACCAAAAAAATAGGCCTTCCAATGAGCTTTCAGAATATATACCCCACGATACACAAAACAATTTTGTATTATGAAAATACTCTGTTGCAAGTCTAAATTCTGTTTTTATACAAATATATGACCCCACTGTGCGCAAACCGCTAGGTCTGGGTCCATGACTTGGGTACCAAAAAATAGGTCTTCCCATGACCTTTCAGAATATATACCCCACGATACCCAAAACAATTTTGTATTATGAAAATACTCTGTTGCAAGTCTAAATTCTATTTTTATTCAAATATATGACCCCACTGTGCGCAAACCGCTAGGTCTGGGTCCATGACTTGGGTACCAAAAAATAGGTCTTCCAATGAGCTTTCAGAATATATACCCCACGATACCCAAAACAATTTTGTATTATGAAAATACTCTGTTACAAGTCTAAATTCTATTTTTATTCAAATATATGACCCCACTGTGCGCAAACCGCTAGGTCTGGGTCCATGACTTGGGTACTAAAAAATAGGTCTTCCAATGAGCTTTCAGAATATATACCCCACGATTCCCAAAACAATTTTGTATTATGAAAATACTCTGTTGCAAGTCAAAATTCTGTTTTTATACAAATATATGACTCCACTGTGCGCAAACCGCTAGGTCTGGGTCCATGACTTGGGTACCAAAAAAAAGGTCTTCCAATGAGCTTTCAGAATATATACCCCACGTTTCCCAAAGCAATTTTGTATTATGAAAATACTCTGTTGCAAGTCTAAATTCTGTTTTTATACAAATATATGACCCCACTGTGCACAAACCGCTAGGTCTGGGTCCATGACTTGGGTACCAAAAAATAGGTCTTCCAATGAGCTTTCAGAATATATACCCCACGATACCCAAAACAATTTTGTATTATGAAAATACTCTGTTGCAAGTCTAAATTCTATTTTTATTCAAATATATGACCCCACTGTGCGCAAACCGCTAGGTCTGGGTCCATGACTTGGGTACCAAAAAATAGGTCTTCCAATGAGCTTTCAGAATATATACCCCACGATACCCAAAACAATTTTGTATTATGAAAATACTCTGTTGCAAGTCTAAATTCTATTTTTATTCAAATATATGACCCCACTGTGCGCAAACCGCTAGGTCTGGGTCCATGACTTGGGTACCAAAAAATAGGTCTTCCAATGAGCTTTCAGAATATATACCCCACGATACCCAAAACAATTTTGTATTATGAAAATACTCTGTTGCAAGTCTAAATTCTGTTTTTATACCAATATATGACCCCACTGTGCGCAAACCGCTAGGTCTGGGTCCATGACTTGGGTACCAAAAAATAGGTCTTCCAATGAGCTTTCAGAATATATATCCCACGATTCCCAAAGCAATTTTGTATTATGAAAATACTCTGTTGCAAGTCAAAATTCTGTTTTTATACAAATACCCGCTAGGTCTGGGTCCATGACTTCGGTACCAAAAAATAGGTCTGCCAATTACCTTTCAGAATATATACCCCACGATACCCAAAACAATTTTGTATTATGAAAATACTCTGTTGCAAGTATAAATTCTGTTTTTATACAAATATATGACCCCACTGTGCGCAAACCGCTAGGTCTGGGTCCATGACTTGGGTACCAAAAAATAGGTCTTCCCATGACCTTTCAAAATATATAACCCACGATACCCAAAACAATGTTGTATTATGAAAATACTCTGTTGCAAGTATAAATTCTGTTTTTATACAAATACCCGCTAGGTCTGGGTCCATGACTTCGGTACCAAAAAATAGGTCTGCCAATTACCTTTCAGAATATATACCCCACGATACCCAAAACAATTTTGTATTATGAAAATACTCTGTTGCAAGTATAAATTCTGTTTTTATACAAATATATGACCCCACTGTGCGCAAACCGCTAGGTCTGGGTCCATGACTTGGGTACCAAAAAATAGGTCTTCCCATGACCTTTCAAAATATATAACCCACGATACCCAAAACAATGTTGTATTATGAAAATACTCTGTTGCAAGTATAAATTCTGTTTTTATACAAATATATGACCCCACTGTGCGCAAACCGCTAGGTCTGGGTCCATGACTCAGGTACCAAAAAATAGGTCTTTCAATGAGCTTTCAGAATATATAACCCATGTTATTATTTTGATATGAAAATATCCTGTTGCATCATATGTATGTTCTTTGCTTCAATATAGCATTGAGCCACTGTAAGCATGGAATGTTACACAAATGAATGGAATAACGGCCAAACTTTTTGTTTGTGTTTGTGCCTAAATGGCTTACTCACTTGTGCTCGCACTAAGCCTCAGTGCAGACATTTCCCTCCAATTTTTTGCTCTCTAGCTCTCTCTACCAACTAATGCCACTAATAGTAATATGTGATCTCTTATCTCTTCGCTCTCAAACCGCGATAGAGTCGAAATCAGTGTTGTCAATGAAGGAAAATATTCCCTACATACATAAAGTGAAATCATATTAGTAAAAAGGAAATAATATGTGTTTAAATTGTGACATAATATTTACATTTTATTTTTTAATTTTGGAATCAATATTTACAATTATTTCTCTTTATTTTGAACCCAAAAATATTCTTTGTAAAATTAAATAAAAATGTATGTCAAAATTGCTGTCAAAAAAATCGTTTTTAGCTTAAAAGCTAAATTAGCCACACAGAACAAACAATTGCTCTACACTTGCAGAATTTGCAAGAGCTACAATGGTAGATATGCTATGGGTTTTAGTCTTGCAAATGACACAAAGCCTTTCTTAGTATTTTGTATTTTAGTTTTCTTTGTATTTTGTTGTTGTGGTGTAGCAAATCGTAGCAAAAGCTAGATCTCCAAGCTTTGCAAGATCTACAACCCCCATACATTGAGTGAAAACCCTAATAATTTATATCTTCAATGGACAGATTTTTGGCTTTATGTGTTCACCATTGTCATTCAGTTTTAAAAAGCATGTTTTTTTAAATTTTTAGTGCATATTTAATCTTCTCTCGAGTATTTTCATAATACAAAATCGCTTTGGGAATCATGGGATATATATTCTGAAAGCTCATTGGAAGACCTATTTTTTGGTACCCAAGTCATGGACCCAGACCTAGGGGTTTGCGCACAGTGGGGACATATATTTGTATAAAAACAGAATTTTGACTTGCAACAGAGTATTTTCATAATACAAAATTGCTTTGGGAATCGTGGGATATATATTCTGAAAGCTCATTGGAAGACCTATTTTTTGGTACCCAAGTCATGGACCCAGACATTGCGGTTTGTGCACAGTGGGGTCATATATTTGTATAAAAACAGAATTTAGACTTGCAACAGAGTATTTTCATAATACAAAATTGCTTTGGGACACGTGGGGTATATATTCTGAAAGGTCATGGGAAGACCTATTTTTTGGTACCCAAATCATGGACCCAGACCTAGCGGTTGCGCACAGTGGGGTCATATATTTGTATAAAAACAGAATTTTGACTTGCAACAGAGTATTTTCATAATACAAAATTGTTTTGGGAATCGTGGGGTATATATTCTGAAAGCTCATTGGAAGACCTATTTTTTGGTACCCAAGTCATGGACCCAGACCTAGCGGTTTGCGCACAGTGGAGTCATATATTTGTATAAAAACAGAATTGTGACTTGCAACAGAGTATTTTCATAATACAAAATTGCTTTGGGAATCGTGGGATATATATTCTGAAAGCTCATTGGAGGACCTATTTTTTGGTACCCAAGTCATGGACCCAGACCTAGCGGTTTGCGCACAGTGGGGACATATATTTGTATAAAAACAGAATTGTGACTTGCAACAGAGTATTTTCATAATACAAAATTGCTTTGGGAATCGTGGGATATATATTCTGAAAGCTCATTGGAGGACCTATTTATTGGTACCCAAGTCATGGACCCAGACATAGCGGTTTGCGCACAGTGGGGTCATATATTGGTATAAAAATAGAATTTAGACTTGCAACAGAGTATTTTCATAATACAAAATTGTTTTGGGTATCGTGGGGTATATATTCTGAAAGCTCATTGGAAGACCTATTTTTTGGTACCCAAGTCATGGACCTAGACCTAGCGGTTTGCGCACAGTGGGGTCATATGTATGTATAAAAACAGAATTTAAACTTGCAACAGAGTATTTTCATAATACAAAATTGTTTTGGGAAACGTGGGATATATATTCTGAAAGCTCATCGGAAGACCTATTTTTTGGTACCCGAGTCATGGACCCAGACTTTGCCGTTTATCCACTACGTTTAAAATGAATAACAAAATTTTATGTTGAAAAAACACAAATATGCAATACAAAATTTAATATTTTCTCTCTATATATGTCGAGATTGATATGTTTCCATTCAGATTTTGAATTTCGATAATATATCTTCTCCCGATCCGATTTTGTGTATATATTATCATCCACTATCAAGATTAACATAGCTCTGTTAACCCATTAACAGCCCACTGTTAACATGGGTGGTTTGTGTCTCTGCTAGTTAAATTCGGAATTTATCTTCACGCACATCCTGGGAGGTTCTGCCTTCCACCAGTAAAAGAGACTTCGGCAAGGATCTCCGCCTGGTGATAAGCAAGGAATCGGCAAACTATATTAGGGAAAGGAAAGGCAACATAAATTTCGGGCTTGGCTCCATCAGGTTCCGCATACCTGATGCTGAGGGCAAAAAACCCGAAAAAAGAGGATTAGCGTGGTGCAGATTAATCTGCATCACTGCCAAGCCGCTGCTGCCGACCTATTACTTAATATAGTTGAACACAACATAGACGTAGCCCTAGTCCAAGAACCGTGGATCGTCCACAACGAAGTGAGGGGACCTAACATCAGCACTGTCAAACAGTTTCACTAAGTCTTGTCCGAAAACCTTTCCAGGAAAAAGAACACAACCGTCCTGGTGGACTACTGAGCTGAGGGAGCTAAGAAAGGTTACTAGGAAACTGTACAATAGGGCTCAATGTACAAGGAGCAATGATGATTGGGAAAACTAAAAAAGGCAAAGAGAACATCAGGGTTGCCTATTGCGAGACAATAGATAATGTAAATGATTGCGCGAGATTTAGGAGAGTCTTGTCGAAGGATCCGAAACCTCTAGGACACATCCAGAAACCGGATGGCACCTGGACGGCATCGGGCCTAGAGACACTTAGCCTCTTGGCAGAGACCCACTTCCCAAATTGTGAGGATATTGAAGGCGAGGTCACTATGACCACAGCATCCAATTCTTCTCTTTTTGATGAAGCTATCATAGATAACATATTCAATGAAGATAGAGTCAAATGGGCAATTGATGCATTTCAACCCTATAAATCTCCCGGAATGGATGGTGTATTGCCAGCCATGCGACAACATACTACAGATGTAATTGTTTCACATCTAGTCTGTGCGTTCAAAGCATGTCTGCGCCTAAAATTTATACCAACGAGCTGGAGGGAGGTGCGGGTAGTCTTCATACCCAAAGCAGGCAAACCAAGTCATTCATCCACCAAGGATTTTAGACCAATCAGTCTCTCATCCTTCCTCCTTAAGACAATGGAACGAATTTTAGACAAGAGAACAAGAGGAAGCATAGACAACAATCTTATAAGCGACGCTCAGCATGCCTAAATCTACCGAGAGCGCTCTTCATGAGGTCGTTGGTTACATAGAAAGGAACCTGGAAAGTAAGGATTATACTCTTGCAGCGTTTCTAGACATAGAAGGAGCCTTCAATAACATTGAGGCCAATACAATTAGTAATTCATTAAGGGATCTACATGTTCCAAACTTCCTCATTGAATGGATTGACTCGATGCTACGACATCGAGTTATAAATTCAACCTTGGGAGCTGGAACTATAAGGGGAACTGGTGACCAGGGGAACGACACGGGGGGAGTTTTATCTCCTCTTCTGTTGCTTCTTGCTGTCAACAGTATCCTCAGATCCCTTTCTGATGAAGGTAACAAAGTAGTTGCATATGCAGATGACGTTGTTATATTGGTAGGAGGAAAATTTCTATCAACAATCAGCGATCTGTTGCAAGGAGCACTGAGGAAATTATCTGATTGGGCTAGAGACAGTGGCCTGGGCATTAATCCTAGGAAAACTGAGCTAGTCCTATTTACTAGGAGATATAACATAGAACCATTTAGGAAGCCAATCCTTTATGGAACGGAGCTCAACCTCTCTCATGAGGCCAAATACCTTGGTGTCATCCTAGACCGAAAGTTGAATTGGAATAGGAACACTGAGGAAAGGTATAAAAAAGGTCTAAATGCACTCTACATGTGCAGGAACTCTACAGGCAAGAGCTGGGGTCTGAAACCAAAAGTTGTAGACTGGATCTACCGATCGGTTGTTAGACCCATTACTACCTATGGATGTCTGGTATGGTGGGGTGCAATGAGAGTGAGTAGACTCCGGGCAAAATTAATGAAAACGCAAAGGCTAGCAGGACTGAGCATTACGGGAGCCATAGTGGCCTTCATAGCTCAGTGGAAGTGTGCGCGTCTTGCAATCTGAAGGTGCTGGGTTCGATTCCCGGCCGGCGCACTGGTAAAATTCAACATCAACAAATTTTCACTTTTCATCATAAAATAAGAGTTTCTGCAGCCAATTTTCTCATCCGAACACACTTGCACATAGAAATAGTCATTTCGATTGCTCCAAGGTCCAGGGAAGAAACTAATAGCCATTAGCGATACATAACATGGCTGTTAACATAAAAAATGCAGCGCCCCTAGTGGAGGATTTTTTTGATTGATTGATTATTTATTTAGCATATATGCTATTATATGTTCAAATTTATAACAATATTAAATATGGATTTACATACACTAAAATTTTTGTTTAACATATGCAATAACTTTACGTTTGAATACAAAAAATTATTTTCACTTTTTAGTTCTTCATTCATTTCATTGAATAATTTAAGACCATTATAAAATAACATGTTTTGAGAAAAGTTTGTTGAACTAAAAGCTAATCTAAAATCATTAATATTTCGTAAGTTATAGGGCTGAACATCTCCTACATAAACCAAATATCGACTCATGTATTTCGGCAACATCCCATTTTTTATCTTGAAAATATATATCAAAGCATTCATCGCCAGACGCTGATTTATGGAAAGCCACTGCAGGTTGGATAACATGTCGCTAATATGTGTTAGTCTGTGACATCTAAGAATACATCGCATTCCTTTATTTTGCATTTTTTGTAGCCTTGCTTTCATCTGTTGACTTCCAAGAAACAATAACGTAGAACAGTATTCAAAATGAGGTTTAATGGTCGTGTTGTAAATATTTACTGCTGTAATAGTAGAAATCTTGTAGCGAATTCTTCTTAAAAAGGAGATTTTTTTAGATATTTTTTTACATATATATTCAAAATGTGCTTCAAAATTTAAACCATTGTCTATTATTACTCCTAAATACTTCATTTCTTTGACTTGCTCAATTTCCACATTTTCAATACGAATATTCGACATAGTATTTCCATTTATTATCATTGCTTTTGTTTTGCTTGTATTGAGTTTAATTTTATTACTTTTTAGATATGTTTCTATTTTCTTCATGTCTTCATTTAAGTTCTGTACGCATTCCTCTGGATTTTCACCACTAATATAAAGGAGGGTATCGTCTGCAAACATGCATACTTTACTTTTAGTTACAACTTTCTCCAGGTCATTTATATAAATCAAGAAGAGCAATGTTCCCAGAACTGCTCCTTGAGGCACTCCTGCATTGATATGTTTTGGCGATGAAATGTATTTTCCGCATTTTGTCCTTTGTGTTCTGTTGTTCAAATAGCTTCTGAACCATTCTAATTCAATTCCATTTACACCGTATTTCTCAAGCTTTTGCAATAATATAGCTCTGTTAATAATTTCGAATGCTCGTTTTAAGTCAAGAAAAACTGCTACCACACATTTTTTTTGCTCTACTTCCATTTTCCATTGAGACACAACCAAGTTCAAAAGCGATTCGCAGTTATGGTTTTTCCGAAATCCCGATTGAGTTTCATATAACAAATTATTGTATTCAAAATACGCATTTAACTGACTGTGCACAATTTTTTCCATCAATTTACTTATCGTTGATAACATGTTAACCGGCCTTATTTCATTTGGATTCTTTGTATTGTTAACTTTTTTGATTGGGACAATAAGGGATTCTTTTAAACAGTCTGGAAAACACCATTTTCCAGAGATTCCTTTATTACACGGTGCAAGTGCGGGCCGATTATGTCGAAGTTATCTAATAACATTTTAATTGATAAGAAATTTTGGTCCTTCTTATTGTTCATCTTTTTCATTGTTTTCTTTAGCTCGGAGATACTAATTATTTCAAATTTAAAATTTAGTTGAGGATTTATACTTATAACATTTTCGTATTGCACGTATGATATACTTTCCGATATTTCTTTTACACTATTAATAAAAAATGTATTTAGCGCTTCAGCGATTTCCATCTCATTTGTTAACATTTTACCATCAAATTCAACTTCCTGGACTTGTGAGTTATCTTTTTTTAATACTAAATTCTTTATTGTTCTCCAAATATATTTTTGATTAGAACATTCATTTATTTTGTTATTAACGTAGTTTCCTTTGGATTTGTTTATTGCACATTTGTATTTATTTCTTACTATCCTGTAGTTTCTCCAATGATATTCATTATAATGCCAAATAGCCAAATTATACATTCGAATTTTTTCCCGTTTCATCGATTTTAAATTGTTGTTAAACCATACGTCTGTGTAGTTTGATGAACTGATAGTTTTAAATACTGTCATTGAGTTTAGTGCACTATTCACTTGATTTACTAGTATATTTGTAAAGTCGTTTATTGGAATCAACTGTGATGCTTCATTGATTTCCCCACCAAGTAACTTGTTCCTTAGTACAGTATTATTTAATCGTAAATATCTTATATTCTGTTTTTTAAGGCATTAATTTTATTTTTTATTGGTATCATTATTTCTAAGGACTCATCATCACTGATTTTCATTTTTACATTTGTATTTATTCGTATATTTTCTATATTTGTTACTGCATAATCAATCAGCGTTGATGTAGAGGAAGTAATTCTTGTTGGCTCCGTTATTATTTGATTAAAGTCATTATCATCTATTATTTCTCGTAATCTCTTCTTATGAGTATTATTTTCAAACCAGTCAATGTTAAAATCTCCAATTATTAAATAATTTTCCTTCTGGTTAACACTTTCCATTTCTGATTCAAAAATATTTATAAATTCTTCTTCTGGTGAGTTTTGTCTATGTGGCGATCTGTAGACACCAATTAAATAGAACTTTATGTTTTCGAAACAAATCTCAATATTTAGCCACCATATTTTTTTCCCATTGAAATACAATTTATTATCTTAATCTTCCAATTATTTTTTATGTAGAAGCATACGCCTCCCGTGTGCCTGGATATACTGTCGCAACGAATAATGTTATAATTTTCCAACGAAATTTCACCGTCACCAATGTCTCCAGTTAAATGAGTTTCAGACAAACATATAAAATCGAAGTTTTCCTCGTTACATATAACTTCCAATTCATTAAAATTTGAGCATAGGCCAGCTACGTTTAAATATAACCCACTAATGAAGCTTGGTTGCTAATATGCCACTCTCTCTGATTCCAATTTGTTTTTTCTCTGCAAAAATGGGCAATCCGCACTTCTTGAGTCATGGTTCGTATTAATGACAGTTAGATTCAATCTTTCTTTGGCCTTTATAGTTTATACATTTACTTCTTGTATTTCTGCAATCTTTGTGTACGTGACCAACTTCACTGCATCTCGCACAAATTTGCTCATAACTCTTACAGAATTTTGAGGTATGGTTAAATCCCCAACATTTGAAGCATCTTAATACACTGCAGCTTTCATAGATAGCACACCTGTCCCACTCAATGTTTATCTTTTTCTTTCCCATTATTTGATTAAAACCTTCTCCGTCCGTTTCAATTATAGCATTATAAATCTTTGGGTTCTTATATGACTTATACACTTTTACGCACTCTAATTGATTACACTCAACATCATTCTGTAATTTAATTGCCCGAACAATAGCACTTTTCTCTAGTTCTTCATTCATTCCGGTAATCAGTATTTTGGGATTTCTCATCCTTGGAGCTTGCACCTCGTATTCACTCCCCATCTTTTCTTTTATTTGATCTGACAACATAGCGCGATCACTCTCATTTTCACAGCTGATTGCCACTACTCCATCATTTCTCTTCGATATTCCTTTCACTTGCATGTTAAGAGCTGAAGGTTTAATTTTTTCTCTCACTTCCTTCTCTGTAATGTCACTATTTTGTTTATTCTTTGGCCTCAGAATAACTGGCACACTATTCGTTGATTTTAGTTTGCTTGCATATGTCTCATTACCCATGTCTCATAGGGGTACAACTCGATTAACATCCCATTCCCTTAACATTAACATCAACCTTGAATAAGATGCAAATAACAGCCGGACAACATGAGCACGATGATGAACAAAGGTTCCCGCGATAATCGGATACATGCAGGAACGAAGTCTAATACAATTCAGGCTTAAGGATTATCACCTCAGCTCCCTCTAAAGCTGATACAACAACAACAACAACAACAACAACAACAACATACTTGCATGCTGACAAAACAGTTCCTCCTGGGATGCCATCGGAGGGGTCACCCTAATTTCCAACTCACAGAGTTGGAAGCCCCCCCGAGGCATGTCAGAGAGGAAATCTGGAAGTTTCGAGGTGATATTCAGCAACATATAACTAAACCCCTCACACAAGCCTCATACACCGCTGGCTTAAAGCAAATCCACCAATTATCCGTTATTTCATCACTGAACAACTTCAAGCCAAACATCGTCTTGGGTGGCCAACCCCCACCTATTGCAGAGAACGAAAAAAGTCTTCCCAGGAAAACAAGATCAATCCTGGCACAGCTGAGATCAGGGTGGTGTAGTCGGTTGAACTCATACAGATCGAGACTCGACGAAACCATCCCTGATCTCTGCCCTGCATGCGGTACAGGACCACACGATACCAACCATCTCTTCAGATGTCCCTCCAAACCTACCTCGCTGACTCCAGTACCCTTATGGACCAATCCTACTGATGTGGCCCGTTTTCTGGATCTGGATTTAGATGAGGATTCGAATGAAGGAACAGAAGAAGACTAACTAAAAATTTTGTATATTACAGCATACGTGGCTACAACAACAACAACAACAACAACAACAACATTACGGGACCCATAAAAAGCACTACACAAGCAGCATTGGATGTAATTCTTCATCACCCATCTTTGGACCACTTTACAGAGATGATTGCTGCCAGGAGCGCTATAATACTCAAAGAATCAGGATGCTGGAAAAATAGACCATATGGTCACGCAAGGATAGTTCAAGAAGGAATACTGGGTGTTCACGAATCGGTCATCAATGGAGGTACAGACTACATGGTGCCGGTTCTGGACTTCTCACCCTTACCACAGATGATTATACCAAAGAGATCAGACTGGGACAATGGCGAGCTCTTCAAAGGGCTTTCGGTCTACACTGATGGTTCAAAGATGGAACAAGGATCATGTGCGGGATTCTATATTGATACGCAAGTCTCTCCGACTTGACGACAACTGTAGTGTTTTCCAAGCAGAATTACTGGCAATTGAGAGGGCAGCAAGATTTCTATCGAGTGAGAACATTCCGGTGAACACGGATATAAACTTCTACATAGATAGTCAGGCAGCAATGAAATCAATCATGTCACACACTGTCAAATCCAGGCTTGTGCTGAGTTGTAAACGCTCACTAGATAACGTCAACGACCATGTCGTCCGTCTCTGCTGGTTTCCCGGACATAGCAATGTCAAAGGAAACGAAATAGCGGATGAATTGGCTAGACATGGTTCGTCCTTGGAAATCGATACAGCTGACAACTTAGCAAAACCACCGATTGACACGTTTTATAGACTGATTGATTCAAGGAAATGGTCACAGATGGAATAGTTTGTCAACCTGTAGGATCGCCAGGGCCACATGGCCAAAGATCGATAGGGGCAAAACCAGAACTTTATTAGAGCTAAACAAGGCAGAAATTCGAACTTTGATAGGTATCTACACAGGGCATTACTGCACTAGGAGTAGGATCTCAAGATGGCAGTTGGACATTGAAGATCACTGTCGATTATGTGAGGATGAGGATGAGATAGAATCTATTGAACACATAATCTGCAGATGTCCAGCGCTTTGTGTACGCAGAAATAAATACCTAGGAAGTTATTTCATCAGTAACATAGAGGATATTGCAACCCGCACTATTTATGACCATTTGGGATTCTCAAAAGGGCTAAATCGGATCAGGGATGGCTGATTAGGAACAAGGATGTAACCGCAGAGACAGTTGACTTCTAACAAAGGAAGAGAGCCATAAAGGCATACCACCAACGGTATACCGGATGACTTTCGACAAATTTTCTTACCTAGTCGTCAACCATTGAAAAACACCCACACACAGAAATACTAAAACATACCCCCATACTCTCCTACCCCCATATCCCTTTCCCATATCCACTTACTTCCTTCACTTCTCATCTATCATCTTACACCACTTACTCCTTCCTAAATCCCATCACTGCTGCAACTGAAGCAGTAAAACACATTGTTTGGAAGAAACGTTTTTAAAGAAATTTATGGCAATATCACAATCAATTATTTGTTCTTGTACAACCAGAGTACAATTAAACACATTAAAAATCTCGAGTATCATTAGAGAACAAAACATATTGATGTGAAATACCATTTCACACGAGAAAAATTTATCAGTGCTGAATTTGAACTAAGGAGCAATTAGCAGATATTTTAACAAAACCTCTTCCAAGATCCGCTTTTGAATTTTTAAGAACTTTTTTAAATATGTCAAATTGTGTGCTTTCTATTTAATTTTCAGACGGTCCCAACGCCTCTCACTCCCAGCCCTTCCGACCGAGAGAGCCACGTCCTCCTAAGTTGTATGTTTAGATACTGTACATAGATTAAGGGGTGTTAGATCTCTCGCCAATGGGAATGTCGAATATTAATGACACCCGCTGTACGTTCGAATTCAGATATATTAAGACTACATTTTATTTTTCAATTTTGATGAAATTTGTTTCGAAGATTTTTTGTTTAAATAAATTAATTTAAATATTATAAATATTGAGTAGATAAATATTACAGTTGGAATGGTGGATTGGAAGATGAAAAGTGAAGAGGTAAAGGCTGTAGTTATTGTACTAGGGAAATGATTATAACCACTTTTTAGGACACTTGGTCAGTTAGAGCTGTAGGGAGAGAAACTTGTAAAAGGTGTCCAATACGATAAAAAACATCAATCGTTTATAAAAACCAAATTGTTTTGTTTGTAGATTTAAGTCTTGGAATGAATTTTTTTCTTTCCTTGTTTTTAGCTTATTCTGATTAAGAACCATCCCAATCCAACGAGCTAAGCCTATATTCTAACATTACAAGCCCTACCGGACAAGGACAACACAATATTTTTATTTCAGAACTAGCTGCAACACTAGCAATTATGGCTGTCAGCCTAATGTTTTTGCGGCGTCTGAAGTTGAACGATATGTAAAAACGATTCCGAATTTAATTTTAATTGTATTTGAAATATTTCTTATTATTTTGTGTTATAATGTTGCTTCCTGAAGCAAGATCGGATAGCATATTTCATGTTCAGTGACCTACCTACCTATTTTTGGGATCCGAGACTAACTTTTGTTGTTGTTCTTATGTAGTTTCAAACAGGGTGGAGCATTTTTTGCTTATTTCCGCCTCAACTTTTATTTTAACTCAAATATATATTTGCGATACGTTTATCAATCAATCAAATTCCGATTTTGATGATATTACCATTTGCACGATATAAACACAATTATAATACAACGCTTCACTATTTTTATATTTATATACATGTTATAGGTAGGAAAATAGTGTTATATGCATTCATATGACAAGTATTTACTTGGTTTTGTTTTTGGCTTGTAAATAATGATTTATAAATATTTACTGACCACAATTTTTGTATCACTTCATTTTTGAGACTGAGCAAAGACAATATAAAATACATTTACGTCATACGTCATTCTAAATTTCTAAAGGTAGAATTAGTCACGCAGCCGTATCGTAGCGTAAACATTTACATTTAAGAACCTGGACGAAAACTTAACAAATTTAGCATTTTTCTATGATAATAGCCTTGTCACACTACATGCGAAATCTAGTTTAAATGACATAAGGTCAATTTTCAAATGTAAAATTTGTATGGCTTCTGACATTTGTAAATCGACCTTATGTCATTTAAATTAGATTTCGCATGCAGTATGACAAGGCTATTATGGACGGTTTTTGTGTGTTTATTTATCTTTAAGTTATAGCGAGTTCTGATATGTGAAATTAGTTCGGATTTTCCAACAAAATCTGATCAGCTGTTCGGTAAAATCGATCAGCTGTCGATTTTTTAGAAATCGACCTCGAAAATTTATGGTCATATGTCTAAACTATAGGATAACGAGAAGAAGAATTTAACATTTATTTATAATTTCTGACAATTCAAAAATGGAACAACAGGAAACAAGAACATAAATGTGAAATGTTTAAAAGTGTTTGCTAAATTTAATTAGTTGAATTAAATTTTCAGGAAAAAACGGCGTTATATGGAGAAAACAAAATGGACTTCAGACCAGGAATGTGTTCTGTTAGCTCTATAGGAGGACAGTATAAACGGACACAAATGAAAAAATGGCAGACGAAATGTTGAAAATGGTTTGTATTTTGTCCATCTGAAATACAAACTAAATTACACAATTTCAGTTTATTAGTTTTTTGTCTTCTAGAGATGAAAACGGACAGGAGGATAACCATCAAAATGGAAATATTATCAAAAAGTGCATTCCATAATAAGATGGAATCAGTGATGGAAGAAAGCATAGTGGTCCATAGCGAACAAAAGCAAAATATTATTGCAGTTTTCTCTGCAAAAATATAATTTGAAGAATTTTGTTCCTTTTCAGACGGATAGTCTGCACTGCAGTTTCTTTTTTCAGCATAAATCTAGTTTAAGTGCGTTTCTCAGAATTGTTTCAAATTTTCACTATAGATTTTGATTTGAACACAACGAAAAAAATTTTGTTGGCGCTAAGGTCCACTTTCCGAGATTGGGGGCTTGAAATTTCGGATATATAATTTGAGCTATAGTCATCATTCCTGATCCGATCGGGTCGATATATATATCGTTGGAAAGCTTATTGAATTTACTATAAGATAGCGGAGCAAAAAATCATTAACCCATCGGGAGCCAGAGTTAAAAAAGTGAATTTTGAAGCCGCTTTTTGGTAAAATCGACATTATCAGGAAATAGGTCCTATATTGAGGTACGCCATCGTATATATAGGTTTATAATCAAGAATTCCAGCTTTCTTTTAAGGTAGTTTGCAGCTCCTTAACCCTCTTGGAACCGAATATATTCAACTTAAAAGTTGTCCTATGATTTAGTAATCGATTCTGGCTTTGTTTTACAAACTTCCGAGTGTTTTTTTAATATTTACAAAATATAAATTTAGTCGCGTAGCCGGTTTTGGACATACCCCAGAGGAGAAAATCTTTAACCCCGGCCCAAACCCGGCAACGCAGTAAACTTTGGTCTGCGTAGCCGGTTTTGGACATACCCCAGAGGAGAAAATCTTAAACCCCGGCCGAAGGCCGGCTACGCAAGACAACTTTAGTCTGCGTAGCCGGTTTTGGACATACCCCAGAGGAGAAAATCTTTAACCCCGGCCGAAGGCCGGCTACGCATGTAAACTACATGTTTCTGTCTGCGTGTTTACATATAAACTTCTTTTAGGATGTACAATACATCCCCATGTGTAAACACGCCTAAAGAAAACAAAATGTTTACAATTATTGCAGACTTTCCACAAAAACATTATTTTGAAGTTGAATATCTCCGGTCCCACATTGAAAGAAAGCTTAAAGTGTAAGTTATAAACTGATATTCGCCCTTATTCTATTTGGCGTAGTCAACAGAAGACGACGTCGTTTTTTGTACTTTGTTTCAATTTCGTATTCCCGTTGGCAATATTGCCGTATTTCGATGACTGTTAAATTAAGTTTGGTATTCTGTAAGAAAAATTGGCGACGCCGTTGTTTTCAATTGGCTTTGATTTTGGCGTCGGCCATTTTAGTGTTGCCTTCAATGTATTGTTTACGTTAATTTTGATTTCATTAGAAAGCAAGAAGACAGCGAAATCTGTTTTTTAACACACCAATTGTTCGTTCAACTACATTTCTCGCCTTAGCGTGTGTCGAATTAAAATTAGCCTCTGCACTTCCCGGAGTAGTTGAGCGATATGGCGTCATCAAATATGGCTGAAGGGGATAGCCTGTATCACCTGATGAAAACCGTAAATTATTAAGACATTTAAATTTACCTTAAATGTTACCTAAGAGCCAGGAGTTACGGTCGCCAGCATTATAACGTTCTTGTAATATTCTTCTAGGATCACTCACGTTCCAAACTAGCGAATCATGGCTAGAACCTGAGTGTCGGGCATCCAAAAATCGAATTCGCATCTTGTGATCACAAATCTTTGTTAATATAAATAGTTATTGATTAATATAAAATAAAAAGAAAATGCATGTATTCCAAATAACTATCATGGCATTTAAGCTAAAATATCCCTTGCGGTTAAAATACATATGCTGGTCTTCTTTTTTTGGGGCCAAAATTTTGATGTGCGTTCCGTCCACACATCCAATCACACCTGGAAATCCTGTTTTTTCAAAGAAATACAACTCAGCCTCATTTTTTTCAGCATCCGTCATATCGAACTTTATCCATTGTGGACAAACTTCCTTCTCCATGACGTCTACAGTCTCGGACAAAATCCTCGAAACTACTGGCTGTGACAGTCCCAGGTTGAAATCATTTCCAACGCTCAGCTGGTAAGATCCCTGGGCTAAAAAACGCAATGTTTCTGCCAATTTTATTGTGTTTGGAACAATTGTTGATCTTGTCCCTTTTTTTAAATGAGGCTCTATTATTTCCAAAACATATTTAAATGAAGGTTTATTCAGCCGAAAATAACTTTCAAATCTTAAAAAGGAATAAAAAATTGATTACTTAGGAAATTATGACTTCAAATATGTCTCTTACTTCTCATCGGGCAAATTAAAAATGGAAGATTTCTGTCTAAGCAGTCTTCTTTCCAATATTAATTTTTTTTGTTTTCTTCGTCACTCGATGAGTCCGAATCGGATAGAAAAAACATTTTTATTTAAACTTTTTTTTACAAACAAACTTTTTCCCACGAAAATAGCACATAACTTACATATATTTCATCAAAAACAAGAAATAAAATGAATCAGCTCTAACATTATATATGTGTGCTGTATGTTATTGACATTTTCGATAAACAGGCAACGGCGTCGTAATACTCTTACAGAATACCAAATTAGCATAGAATTGATGTTGTCTTCGATTTGAGTTGCTATTGCCTTGAAATTGCCGTTGATATTGCCGACGCCAAATAGAATAAGGATGATTAATCATCTCTTACCTCGATATCGATCACATTTCCAGATAATGTCGATTTTACCAAAAAATTCATTAACCCGATGGGTTAATGATTTTAAAATTTTCAATAAGCTTTCCAACGATATATATATATCGACCCGATCGGATCAGGAATGATGACTATAGCTCAAATTATATATCCGAACTTTCAAGGCCCAAATTTCGGAAAGTGGACCTTAGCGCAAAAAAATTTTTCTTTTTTTTTGCTAATTTTTAACGCTCTGCAAGGCTGTATTTTTCTTTTTTTTACCATCGCCATTAAACTAGATTTGTTCCATTTTTTCTTATTCGAATAAAAATTAATTGTACAAATAGTGGTTGTTTATTGGTATTGATTTAAATCATCATTTGCTAATGGCATGAACACACATAATAAATAATTAATGCAATTTAAATTTCATAGAAAATAGACTTTCAATCAATTAAGGACGGGCATTGGAATACTTCTTCAGCATGTTCACATTCATCTGCTCTAATAGGTTGACCTGTTTGTGGAATGGTCCGTGTAATTTGTTTGTGGACGTTTCGCTTGCGAAAACTGGACATTTCTACTGGATGCAATTGTGAGCGGTTCGGGTAAAACGGTTTCGCAAATTACGCAAAAAAATTAAAAATATTTGCGTAAATAATTCCTTCCGGCAACTTTTCTTAAGGCCCAAAATTAAAACCCATTTTAGTATTAAATTTTTCTTTATTTCACTTTTTGGTAGTATTGCCATTTTGATGGTGATCCTCCTGATGGATGGGCCTTTTTCATCTCTAGAAGACAAAAAAAAAAACTAATAAACTGAAATTGTGTAATTTAGTTTGTATTTCAGATGGGCAAAATTAAAACATACACGCAAAGAAAAAAAATGAGATAAATCGTACAAGCGTACAATTTACCTAAGTTTCTTAGGTGAAATACAACTTTAAAAGTTCTTTGGCAACTCATACAGAACACTTGGGTAATTTGGTACCAAAAAACTACTGCCAGTTATACAATAAAACTTGTGTAAAATTACCTTGTATGTTTTTGCTGTATTTCAAAGCACTTTGTTCTCTTAAACAATTTGCATTTATCAGTATTTAAAAATAAAGAAATAAATATACAAATTGATAGAACATAAGTAATCCAACGCC